>APFE030410968.1:14070-31131 GCA_000404065.3 Pinus taeda | reverse complement strand
TCCATCTGGTTAGCAAACTCATGCTTGGAGAAAGAGGTACTAGCTGAGAGATGATTCCCCCTACCTCTCTTCCAGGCTACACTAGAATGGTTTCTAAACACGGTCTTTATGTCCTCATAAGGTAGTTGGTAGATGTCACCTCCAGCTAGCAGGTTAAGGGTGTCCAGAAGGTCTTCAGGGACTCCTCGGAGCAAAACCAACTTCAGGGATTCCGGGTCAAGTGTGCACCTGGCCCATTTATAACTGAGTTGGAACCTCTCCTCATAGTCTTCCAAAGATTCATCACTGCCCATGGTCATCCGAAAGATTTCTCCCTTAGTTTCCTTGGACCTACAGTAGTCCCTGTATTTGGCGTTGAAAGCTTGCTGCATCTGAGCCCAAGTGGTGATACTGTTTCCAGGTAACCCCATGAACCAGCGTAATGCCGTGTCCTTGAGGGTAGAGGGAAAGAGTTTCAGCTTTTTCTCATCCTCAGCATAGTCATAAGTTCGACAAAGGACAACAAACTCAAACAGGAAGGTATCACGGTCCTCAGTAGTCAGTCCATGGAAGTGAGGTAGAGCAGAGGGACTTATGTTTTTCATTTTCATGTCTCCATTAGTCTCTCGGATGGGAAAGGCACCCTCTATTCTTTCGTCTTCTCTTCTACCGTTTCGGTTTTCAGCCATGGCTTCAGATGGAGTGTTCTCTAACTCTTCTTTTGCTATAGGATCTTCGTATATCTCAGAAGGTTCACCTATAGGTTCTTCTGGCTCACTGTCACCAGAGAAGAGAGAAGGTTGACTCAGTGATGTGGTGGGGGTGTTGGGTAAGAATTTGCCGGTTTTATATCTGTTCCTACGAGGCATGAAATGGAAAGACTTTTTTGCTTTTGTTTTTTTCTCTGCTGGTACCTACAAAACTAAAATAGATTGAACTGCAACTAACTACCTTGCTGAAATGAGAATGCGAAATTGAAATGAAAGCAGGAAAGGACTAATCTATTCTGCTCAAATGAAATTGCAGGAATGAAATGCTAATCTACGCTTGCAGAATTGAAATTGCAAAATTGAAATGCTAATATATGAAAGCAGGAAATGTCTACTTTACTTTTGCGGAAATGAAATTGCATAATGGAAATGAAATAAACTACTTAGCAGAAGGTTGTAGGAGAAAATAGAAGAAAAGAAACAATCACCAATACTCTGACGCTTCCCTGACAACGGCGCCAAAAATATGGTGGGCTCCAGTATTGCAGCAATAATGCTGCAACTCCTGGGACTCCCTTCTTTACTTTTATCAACTCGGTTGTTCGTAACAAACTTGGAAGCGACGGTGTTGTATGCTCAAGTACTAGCTCTTGCCGCAGCTGTCACTTGGTCAGCTGGCACATGTCCGCTAGGGGCTTTAGCCAACTTCTATGAGCTCTTAGAAGAAGCTTTCTAATTGATGGATGAAAGCTAACTCAAAGGAAGCTAATCTACTTGCGAAAAGAGATTGAAATACTGAAGGAAAGCGCAAACCCTAGCAAATCCTAATTCTACCAGCTAGTCCTACTGATGCAAAGATGAGAATGCAAACTACTGACAGAGATGCCATTAATTCTATGCAGGTAAAATACATGTGTTTAGACTACCTTTGTCCTAAGAAAACATCTTTTTGTATTTTTGATTAAGTTGTCAATTTCATCATGCATATGCTTGAAATGTGCTTTACTGTGCAGGGGTGGATCAAGGAGGAGAAATGCTTGGAAAAGGTTGGAAAGGTTCATACGGGGTCTAAGGAGTCCCTAACACTCTTCCATAGAGTTTCACAAAGTTTGGCTATCAAGAAACCTCATTTGTGAGCTTCTACAGGAAGTTTGCAGGGGTTCTACAGTGGCGCGTACGCAAAGAAAAACGACCATTTATACAAATTAAAGTTTCACTAAATCGTTGAGGAAGACGAAAAAATTAATGAAAGATCTTTTTAGAAAACATTATTTATGTCTCAAACTTTCAAATGCCAAAATTCATCCCTGAGGTGAACTGCCCTTTTCCATCACGATCATTTTAGATTTATATGATATTCCACGTCTTCAAATTTTTAGTTAATTTATATTATATTCCATGTCTCAAAGGTTTTTGGTAAGGATTTAAGGGACCGTTGGTATTTGGTTTATTAAGCTGTGAGAAGTTCTCCAACCCAGTATAAAAGACATGATGTAATGTGATGTGTCGTAAAAAAGAAAAAAAGAAAAAATATTAATCTAGAACCTTCGATGGTAAAGATTCATAGTGCTTCCACAACCTATAACCTCAGCAGAAGAAACGCACCCAGCATCACATTCCAGCAACCATGCTTTCTGAAGCCGGAAAACATCTATCGTGAGCGCAAACATCATTAAAGCTGAAAATTCAGACAGGTTGTGTCAGTGGAAAATCTGCCCACAAGAAGTGCAATATCACAGCTCCCATATAGCTTTTACAGATCTATGTTGGTTGCATGCTCGTATAGTTGCAGAATCTTCAATGACGTGGATTTGGATCAGCCTGAGTACAATAATGTCAATATGAATATATTGCTATTGAGTTCATAGGTTAGTTGTATAATGGAGTTAATTAATAAAATTAGTTAAGCAATATTATTTGGAAGATAAGATAATTCTTTTATGTTTAGTTTAGAATTGGTTGTAGATTTATAGGTAGATGTTGAAAGAATTGTTAGAACATTAATCACAATGGCGCTGGCCACTGTTCTAGGGAAAAAAGTTTAATGTGAATCGACAGTAGTGGGTAAGACATCAATTCAAGTTCGCAAAGATAGTGGGTAAGACATCAGTTCAAGTTGGCAGAGATCATTATCATTATTGATTCTCTATAAATAATTATATTTAGTAATGAAATAATCCAGCTCTTTGATAGAGTCTTTAGTTTCTGTTATGGTATCAGAGCTCAGGTGAGCTGTGAGAAGACAGAGTTGGCTACGAGATGAGGCCTAGCGGTGAATAGCGCTATGTGAGAGCAGAGTGACTAGAGTTGTAAAGAGCTAGCTCAGTGAGTGCAAAAGAGAGTCCACTCTATGTTGTGTTGTTCAACGTCTAATTTGGAGTGTATCGGTGTTGTCCAGGTACCTGTGTTAGACCGTTGCTACTTAATATTTGTGCATGGTCTATTAGACACACTGATTGGGCTCAACTGCTTCAGGTGGAAAAAGCCCATGCCCACAGATAGTGAGTAGTGAACGTGAAGCTGTGGGTGCATTCTACAGCTAACTAAGGTATGTTTATGGTTTATTAGAGGCGTAGTGAGAATTGTGTTACATCGCCTTTGACTGAGTGCCAGTTGAGCTAAAGCATGTGGATGAAGGCACTAATATGTTGCATCCCCTGTGGCGTGTAGCAGTTGCAGTGGAAGTTGTGAGGCATATGTTTAAGGTTTATTAGAGGCGTAGTGAGCTTTGTGTTACGTCGTATTCGATTGAGT
Source organism: Pinus taeda (assembly GCA_000404065.3). NCBI lineage: Eukaryota > Viridiplantae > Streptophyta > Pinopsida > Pinales > Pinaceae > Pinus > Pinus taeda. The sequence goes on along the minus strand of APFE030410968.1, from coordinate 27,688 downwards.
GCCGGCTGAGCTGAAGCGTGTGGATGAAGGCACCGATATGTTGCGTCCCCTGTGGCATGTAGCAGTTGCAGTGGAAGTTGTGAGGCATCTATAGAACTGTGTTGTGAGACGTGAGGGCCTCGTCTAGACCTGACTCTGTGGAATTGTTGAGCAGTGTTGAGTTGTTTTCCGAGTGAAATATTGGTGTAGCTTGTCGCTGCGTAACAGGTGACCGGTTTACGCGTGGTTCATTCATTTCAAATATGCCTTAGGGATCTGCCAATGTTTGAGGAGATGTTGTAATCTATGTGAACTGATGGGTGGACTGGTGCTTTGTTATTAGGTCAACTTGAAGAAAAATATTTTGTTTGGTGCATGTCACCATTGCTTTGTGAATATTTGTGGAGTAATCGCTGTGTGGCATGGTGTAGATCACAGAGTGGTGTGGGTTAAGTAGCCAGCCACTGTGTGAAGTAAAATTTGTCTAAAGCCCTCATGGAGCCAACATGGAAGGTCGCTGTTGTGCGTATGAGAGAGTTGGCTAGTGGCCATGGTGTCGGGCAGTCAGGCAAGTGGAAAAAGGGCGGATCCAAGGTTGGAGGTTGAAAGAGATGTGGAGTTGCAAATTGAAAAGTGAAAGTCATGTAGTTTGAAGTTGAGTGCTTGTGTTGAAGGGCAGCTGAAGAAAGGAGTAAAGCCTATCATGGACCAGTGTTGTGTTGTGTTGTATGTATCGAGCCTTGTTAGCTGTGTGCTTGGGTGAAAGAGCAAGAGCATGAATTTGTTGTCTTAAGTAGAGCCATTGGAATAAGCGTAGAGGAGGAGAGGAGCTATCTAAGCAGTTTGCCTAGAGTGTGAAAAGTAGAGCTATGTTGGTTAAGGAGGAGAGGAGTTGTCCAGAGAAGTAGCGTAGAATGTGAGAAGTAGAGTGTTGTTGGTTAAGGGAGCATTGTTGGAGTCTTGTGTTGAATGAGTGCGTGTGTTGGCCTAGGTTTGAGAGCCTGAGAACCGACTGAGAAGTTGCAAAAGGGATCGTTGTTAGTGAATCTGCGAGCTTGTCATAGTGGTGTTGGGACTTGGTGAAAGCTGACAGTGGAAAGTCGATCGCTGCGTGTTGTGTGCTGCTTGTGAAGACCTAGAGTCTTGTTGCAGATTGAAGAGAGTTGAAGAGAGTTGTTGATGCCACTGAGTGTTGAGTCATTTGAGTGCTTTATGGAGGTGATTGTGTTGTTGTGGTGCGGCTGCGTGACCGCTAGAGGGTCGAACCAGGACGTGGATGTTGGTAGAGTGAGCTGCCCCATTTTAGAGCGAGTAAAAACATCTCTGTACCTACATCTAGTTTGACGCAGTGAGTTTCTTAGTGCTAAATCCTGAGAGGAGAAGATAAAAGTTATAGATTGTTTGTGTAAAGTTGTCGCTGCCACCATGTGCAGAGAGCCCCACAGAAGGTCAGTGGTTTGATTGGAGTTCAATGAGTGGAATAATGTTTGATAGTGATCCTTTTTGATTATGTATTTTTAGAGAGCTTATTTGAAAGTATTTTTGGGCCTGCTAATATTTTTTATTTAGGTAGTATTTTTGAGTCACAAGAATTATTAGATCAACACAATGATTTTATTGATGACCATAAATATCCAGAGTTTGAGTCCATTCCACATGAGAGAAAAGCTTGCTTGTCCTTGAACCCAATTGCTAGTAATGTGATTGGATCTGCTTCTAAGATTGCTTTACAGTGGGGGATACTACCATGGATGTTGTTCTGAGGCCGCTCATGTTCGAGGATGAGTGCATTTTGGTGGCTCCTCATGGAAAGTGGGGAGAGCATGGATTGGATTAGCTTGTTTTCACTATTCAGGATGTTGTCTTGCATCCTAATCCAGAAAAGGTTGTTAATGTTAAGTACGTAAGCAAGGAGCAGAGGAAGTTCATAAGAAAGCTAGAAAGGTGAAGATGAAACTGCACCAGCAAATGAACAAGCATGGACCCTTTAGCAACAAGACAAAAGTGCAATGTTTTGTTGCAAGCCTAGCTAAGACCTAGACTTAGGCAAGTTAAAGTTTAGGTTTTCGTGATTAAGGGGAGGTGTTAGAACATTAATCACCACTGTGTCAACGACGCCGCTCACTATTCCTAGGTCAACAAGTTTAATGTGAGTTGACAGTGGTGGGTAAGACATTAGTTCAAGTTAGTGGAGATCATTATTGATTCTTCTCCTGCTTATGTATCTATAAATAATTATTTTTAATAATAAAATAATCAAGCTCTTTGATAGAGTCTTTAGTTTCTATTAAGAATATCTATTTCAATTTTCTTATTCATATTTGGAATTGTTTGAATCTCACAAGCACTATAAATATTTGATGTATTAATTTGATTTGAACTATATAATATATAAATTATTTTTGTGTGTAATTTGTACACCATGTTTATTCATCTATTTGGCTTGAATTCTTCAGGGAGTGCCAGGAAGTTGAGAAAATTCTGAGGATTAAATTCACTCCTAGGAAGATGAGAAAATTCTGAGAATTGAATTTGTCCTTAGTTAGCTTGAGTGTTTAGTTTCTGTCCGCATGAAGATGGAGTGTTTTGTATGAGGTTTATTTATCTATGTGTCCTTGTTTAGATTGCAAATATCGGATGCGTGTGTGATGCCATGGAACAAAATAGTTCAAATCCCGTCTGCAGGACATCAGAACTGTTGGCACTGCTTTTGGCAATGGTGTGCATGAGGGGCTGTTGATTTTTAGTTGTTGAATCATTTGGATTATCAAGTACTCTCTGAGCAGTAAGAGGTTGCAGAGTTCGTATTGTGACGAGACGCCCCTTGGTACTACAACTTCACAAAACAGACGATGGCACTCTAGAATATGCAGAATTCTTACATCTTCCCAATAAGCGATTCACGTATTTTGCTAGAGTGCATCATTAGATTCAAGAAGAAACAAAGTAACAGGGCGCTCCAAAATGATTTCTCCTGTACCAATTCATCTTAGCATATATTCTCCTAATGTTGTTAATTTAACACTCGTTGATCTACCTGGTTTGACAAAGGTTGCTGTAGAGGGACAGCTAGAAAGTATTGTTGGTAGGCTTTAGATCACAATGAATGATTGGATTTGGTTTGGCGGTACGAAGAAAATGAAGTGCGGAAGCTATGAAGCAATTCGAAAGTGGATAAACAATGGAAGACAAGCTCTCGCACCCCTGGGGAACAACTGATTCTCTAAACTGCCATTTTCCATATATTCATATAATAGACATTCGTGCTCGGTACAAGTGCCAAGAAGCAGAACCATGTTGGGGTGATGTATGCAGTTTAGAAGCTCAATCTGCAGAAAGGATTCAGAAGGATCATTCAAAAGTTTCTTCGCATTCTATTCATTTAGCCATCCAACGTTTTAATTTCTTCTGCAAACCAAGATATTGCTTGGTTTGCAACATCTGATGCTATAAAACTGGCCCTAGATGTTGATCCTAGAGGTGATAGGACATTTTGAGTGTTGACAAAGCTTCATCTCATGGACAAGGGAACAAATGTTGTAGAAGAGAGGGAGTGGGAAGAGATATGGATAGCATCTTGCTCACGCAACCAGAGGTTTACCACCCTCTTCTTTCTTCTTTTGTCAATCTGCCAGAATTGGAGTTTGGGAAGTGCAATTTGTTAAAATTGTAGATTTAAAAGCTCCCATGAAAAACAAATTAATAGTGGTATTGATAAATGTTTTGGAATCATAAGAATTGAGTCAAGCTAATTTAATGGAGTAATTTTATTATCATTAGTTATTGTAATAAATCACAGGGCAATTCAAAATAACAATATTAAATGAGGAGATATGTTTTTTTTCTCAATAGTTTCATGATTAGCAAAATTAATTATTGAACAATGTTGCATAAATCAAATTAGTGGTTCTTAGCGCTTGGAAACCCTTGAACACATCACTAGTTTGATTGTGTTTAAATTGTTTTGGTTTGTTGTTCTTGGCATCCAGAAACCCTTAAACAACCGCTACAGGTTAGGTTACAGTATGAGAGCCGTGTGTGTGAAACAAGTCAAGTTGTTAGATCAATTTTTTAACACATTCAATATTTGGATTGTCTGCCTAGCAACTCATGGATAACCACAAGCGAAATATCCAAGGGATGATGATTGGTCCATAGGATGGTTCATTACTTGACAGCTTGTATCGTGGAAGCCACCACAAGCTGAGTTGTCAATATTATTGATCTTGCAAAGTTCATCAGTGATGGTTAGAAGCGGGTGTACTTTAAATGAGTAGAAAGGTAAGTTCGAAGATGTGGAGAAAGAAAGAGCGGAGTCCAAAAGACTGCAGAGTGGGTAGAGATGCTAATGAAGACCAGTCAGATAGAGATCAATTTTATTGTTATAATATGTATTGTATTGTGTATGTAAGAGTTAAGGGAGAGAGGAGATAATTCTTCCCTGCTAAGTTTAGAACTGGTTTTATATTTATAAGTGGATGTTGAGAAAATATCTCAACTCCCTTATTAATATTTAGAATTGGTTGGAACTCACAAGCACAAGCACCATAAATATGTGATATATTAATTTGATTTGCAGTATGTAATATACGAATTATTTGTGTTTAAGTTATCCGCCGTGTGTATTCCTCCATTTTTCTTGTATACTTTGATTTGTAGTATGTAATATACAAATTATTTATATGTGTAATTTGTCCACCATGTATATTCCTCCGTTTTTCTTGTATGTTGTTTGGTTAGTGTTAGACAAAGTTAATTAATACTGTTTGGTTAGTTATGGACCAAGTTAATTTTTTTTGATTTAATCGACAATTGAAGGCAGTCATTATGATTGATAATTGCTGCAGACAAAGCATAATTCATAAGGTTCGTCGTGTGATAGTGTTAATTCATAAGGATAATTGTGTGATGTTGTTGGTTAGTGATCCACGGAGGAATATAATTTATATGCTTGTATTTCACTCATTATTTCATTATTAGGTTGAAGTATGAGATTAATAATATGTATAATTTTACTTCATTTATTATTATTTAAAAAAAATTCCTTTTTTGTTTTTCGAGTCTAGTGTGGAAGAAATGTTATAATGTCTTTTGTGTTGTGTAAATATTTTGACTGGGTCAAATTACATAAAAATAAAAATAAAATAAATTTAAAATATAAAATAAATTTTCAAGTTACAACCAGTATGTGTTAGGACTTTCAATGGGAAAGCCTTCACACTACTTCCAGAGTCTTTTTTTCTTAATAAATCAGTCTAGATCCATTTTAACTCTGGATCTATCAAGTGTGGAGAGGGATTAAATCTCCCAATATTCAAACCTCCTTCTTGAGTATAAAATTTGAAGAAAAGTTTGTACCTCAAGAAATTTGATCCCCCTCGAAGCTTGATAAATCCCGAGTTAAAGATAAATAGAAAGAAAACAATAATTGACATTAAAAAATTTAGAAATTTATTTGTTTTCATGCAAATGTGGTCCATTAGAATGTGACTAATCACCTACAATATATTGTTTAATATCAAAACAAATTTCACATTGCATGGTCATAGCCCTAATGTTTTGTGAATTTTCTATTGATCAAATGGTGGAATCAAGGATGGTTGAACTCGTAACTCCCCATAATCATCACACAGTGAAACTCACAGAAACAACTAGTGTAATCTAACGGGTTTTGACAAATGTTACTTGGAGTTCAACCAACGTTTCCCAAGAAAATTGAGAAATTGCCTATAAAAAGAAATTGTATAGTTTAATTTCATGTTTCAGATAGTTTTTTGTTTCAAATCATTGAATGTAAAATTCAAAAACAAAGTTGCAACAAACGGGGTTCCTAATTTGCTAAAATCAACAATTTTCGAGCCTTGCAGTTAGAAGCAAAATTGTCATCACTAGTTCTTGATAAACATGCATTTATTGCACATTATCTTGCCAAATTCAAGTTATTGGTGTCACCACTGAAAAGGTGTGGAAAAACAAAATTAGACAAAAGAGTGCATTTTCTTAATTGTATACAAAGCTAAAAAGTCTCTTTTAAGAATTTTCTTCTACATTTTATTCTACTATGGATGCACCAAGATACATAGTTTTAAATGTTTCTTTTGAGTCTTTATGTGAGAATCTTACTAAAGCATAGTCTAAGGTCATGCAATTAAATGATCTTTATGGCTCTAGGAATTAGGCTCTTGTGGTTCAAATCTCCAAAGGTGTGCATAACACTGAGTAAAACAAAATAAAAATTCTGCTGAAGGTGGTAAGTCTCCTTCCAAGACTCAATAAAAATTTCTCCATCTTCCAATTCCTATAAGTCTTACTCCAAGACAAGGAAGAAGAACTTAAGTGAAACCTGCAGATTTATGTGGCAAAGAACTCAAGGGAAACCTGTAGATTTATGTGGCAAAGAACTCAAGTGAAACCTACAAATTTTTGTGGCATATATAAGCATGTTGAATCCAAATGCTAGCTAAAACTAGAAGCCTTGAATGAGCCATGTAATAACATAAAATTTCAGTGCGGAAACCTTCATCAAGTAAATGGCATGCTTTATTTGTTCAAGCCTTATATACATCTTCATAGATCTTGATATTTGGTTCTGGTGCATGACACCATATGACTCACTCTCATGAAATGTTGTCTTCCATATTACTCACTCTCATGAATTGTTGTCTTCCATATTAGTTTGTAATATTTGCAAATTGCAATTAGAGACTCTACACAGCTTGATATTTCAAGATTGAACACAATGTGGTTAGATGATAGGTGCATCAATATGTTCTTCTTGTTCCCACAATCTCTGCTAATGTACTTTCTATTTATCATATTTGTCATTTTATTGCTAGTAAAACAATAATAGTTTCCTAATGACAGTGATTTGAGAGCTACACAATTTAAACATCGGTGTTTCTTTTGAAAGAGTTGATCACAGTTCTCGATTGTGGGTTTGATTGTTTTGAGCCTTCTTTCGGCTCCTCTTTCATTGCAAATGTTGATTTTTTAAGAATACATTGGAACTAAAGATTTGGATATCTAAACTACAAGTGTTTGCAACACTTGAACACACAATATTCAGGGCTTGGTATTCCTAAAATTTCTTGCACTAATGGAGTTTGTTCAAATTGTGTTCTTAGAAAACAATATCAAAATCATTTTCCTAAAAGAAACTGTGCATGCCACTGCACCTCTTAAGTCAGTACATAGTGATTTCATGTGATTTGTGACTCAAGTGCTAGGTATACACTCACTTTCATTAATGATATCTCACCTCACTCCTAGGTGTACTTTCTTAAGTACAAAATGAAGTCTTTGCTACCTTTAGGACATTTGAGGGTTTTGTTGAGAAGCAGTGTTCTCTTTTTATCGAAAACAATGCACATATAATGGGGTGAGAATGCCATCGTGACATTCAAAAAATTTTGCAAAGCACATGGCGTTCAAAAAGAACTAAACACCGTAAGAGACAGAAAACTAGATGATTTGGTCTAAGAACATGGCAATTTTCTAGGCTAAAACAATAAATTGTGCCAATTATTCAAAATTGAATGCCTCATAATGTAGCCCTGCATATGGCTCCAAAGAAATCTTGCATATGACTCCAAAGGAACCTTGGAGCCATGTTAAACCAAATGTCTACTTATAAGTATTTGGCAATCCAACATGGACCTTAATTCCAAATGAAAAAAGCAAAACCATAGAGAAAAAGTGTCAACCACTAATATTTGTTGGTCGTTGTGAGAATATGAAGGCATATCTGTTATTTGATTTTATTTTGAAAGATGTCTTATCTTACTGGGCTATCCATTTTGATGTACTCTCTAACACTATATTGTCTCCTCTCACAAATTTTCATGTTGAAGATGGTGCAGATTATGCTGACAATTTTACTTTTGTAAAATAACAAAATTAAAAGAACATTTTGAATAAAATTCAGCCAAAATAACATCAACCATCAACACTAACAAAACATGACCAACCTGAATGATGGTCTAAAGAAAGCACCAAGGGCATGGTATTCAAGATTAAATAAACATCAAGAGAAAAAAAGTTTGAGGTGCCAACTTATGGAGGTAAGGCATCCCAACAAATGCTAGCAGCCTAAAAAACGTAAGGAGGCCCCTTGTCTCCCTCCTAGTGGCCGCCCTTGGTGTGCGAGGGCATTGCCTATTAGCACCCCCCAAACCTCCCTCTCCCATGGAGGAGCAGGACATTGGCCCCGGCGCTCTTTCTTTTAAAGATAAGGTAACAAGTCACCCATCTGATCAAGAATCCTTCTTCACCAAGCTAGCTTCCAGCACAGCCTTCCACTCCTCTAGAGCAAATCTCGAGAACAGAGCTAAGAGGTAGGATAAAGGAAAAAAGGTTGAGAATCACTCAGCAAAAGGCACCACCTTTTTCATTCCCTCATAATTGGAAGCTATCACTACAGAGGGTCAAGTGCAGCAAGAAGGAACAAAATCAAGGAGTAACTATAACCCAGAAGCCAAGAAAATTTTGAAGTTGCAAATCCAAGACCTAGGAGTAGCTGCTTACAGAGAATACATGCAAGAACATGTAGTAATATGCAAATTCATGGGCATTTGGCCCACAGAGAAAGCCCTGAACTGGTGGATCCAAACCAAATGAAAACCAAGAGGGGAAATCAGACTCCAACTTGGCTCCAAGGGGTTCTTCACAGTTATTTTCAACCTCCTAGAAGATAGAGATAGGATATTTGAAGGAGGTCCCTACTTCTTCAACTCAACAGGATTGTATATGAGATTCTGGAAAGAAAACTTCACTTTTGAGAAAGAGGATTTCACAAGAGTCTCGGTCTGGGTGTGCCTCTACTTTGTTTGGTCAATTTAGAGTGTCCTGAATTGCTATATTATTTGTCAATCCGGGAGTCGTAAACTGTTGAAGTGTGGCGCACTATATGTGCAAGATAACCTATTTCTTACTTTTTGTCGTTTTTGATTTTTTTTTATTTTGTTTTGGGGGTTTTTTATCTTCGTTTATCTCCTAATGTGAAATGGAAATTCTAAAAGACAAGTATGGATATAAATTTTCAAGGCAATTATGTCCTTTATAATGGTTTCCAAAACTTCAAACTTCAAAAGGTCTTAGAACATGCTAATGATGAAATTAATTCCTAAAAGAAAATGAAAATGTGCCACTATTCTAATCAAACAAACAGTGAACTATTGATCATGAAACCATTATCCCTGCTGCTGCCTAAATACAAAAGAAATGAATTAAGCTACTGTACTCAAAGAAATCCAAAAAATTGCAAGTAAAGTAAAGCTAAAATCAAATTACATCAATTCATATTCTGACCTCTCGCTAGTTAGTCTCGCTATGGCTTTCGGAGGTAATCATCAACAACTTGAGCAATCTGATATCTAATTGTAGAAAAGTAAACTTAAAATCAAATCACATCAATTCATAGTCTGACCCCTCACCAGTTAGTCTCGCTATGGCTTTCGGAGGTAATCATCAACAACTTGAGCAATCTAATATCTAATTGCAGAAAAATAAAACTAATATCAAATTACACAGTCATACTTCAATCCCTTGCCATTAGTCTCGCTATGGCTTTCGGAGATAACTGACAATGATATGAGAAATTTAATATCCAAGCTAACTAATAAAGTCAATGAACAAAACTGAAATAAACAAAACAAAACTGAAATTAAAAGCTAAGAAAAGTAAGTCAGCAGAAAGACTGATTCCATGTCATTAGTCATTGTGAAAACTATATGCAAATGCCCGGGCTGCCTACTATAATCTGGAACATACACACTGATCAGCGTTAACAACAATGTAAAGCATGTAAAATTATGAACAAAAATGAAACGTTAGTACCATAGGAAATGCAATATACATAAGTGAATAAGTATGGCATAGTAAACATAAAGAAACACAACATGAAATTGTATAGAAATAAGAAACAAAACCTCGGCGTGTGCAGGGGCCCTCTGCACAACCTCAGGCAACAGCTATCAATCAAGAATTATGCTCAGAAATAGAGTCTTCTCATATATTCAAAACACAGTCACAATAATGAAACTAGTGTCACGGCACAATGGTCTTTTTAACAACAAAATTACATTCCAAAAGACTAACTACTATGCGTATAGAAACGCATTATTTATAACAAAAGGCTACATAACTGATTTCCTAAAACCTGCGCTGACAGAGGACATGTGAATGACAATGTCCATGGATCTAGCATCATGGCTGCAGAGATGATGCAATCTATTGCAATCTATGGACCATGGCCTCCTTTGATTAATATGACTAAGCCAATAGGACTCGGTCCATGTCCATGTCATTTTCAACTTGCCCATGTGGCTCGATTTGCCTAAAGACACTTGCAATATAGACTTTAACAAAAACAACTGCGGAAAGTTGAAGCAGCTGTGGAAAGTGACAGGATTCCGCAGCTCAATGAGCAAAAATCGAATTCAAACAACAGACACAAAACATAGTTAAAAACCACTTTAAATGCTCTTTTATGATTAATTTGCAATGATGTTGATAGATTAGGAGGTCCAGGTGAGTGAAAAGAGTCTGGGAAAGTGTATAGGAAAGATGCAAGTTCGGGGCTCAACATACCCCCACTGTGAAGGTGTTGCATGTCCCCATGCAACCAAAATTTTGACCATCCTCTCTTCAATCCGTATGCTCTGACACTTCTGCCAACACATCCAACCCTCTTCTCCTCTTCCTTGGTACTGCTAACATTCTAGGCTTCCTCATCAAGCATCTAAATTTGAGGTTGATAAGTGCTTTACTCAACCTCTTGCATTTCTTCTTCAATTTCCTGTTCTTTTTCTGCCACAACCCCAGATGTAACATAGTGTTGTCATGAGTGATCTTGTCCAATCTACTTTGTTCCTTTAATGCTTCATTTTCATTTTTAATATGTCTATTTAAGACCTCCAATTCAAAAACTTCTTGTTTCAATGATTGGACTAGAGCTTCTTGTGCCATGTGAGGCTGAGTGGATGAAGTGCTTGGACCTGTGGCTGCCTTTTCCAAGGATTATAAATAGTCTATCTCGGGTGTAGTTTTCTTTGGACTGACCCCAAAATCCTGTTGGGAAGGACTTATTTCCAAATCTGGCCGAGAAGGACTCATGTCAAAATCTGGCTGTGAAATGGAAGTATGGTGTGGGCTACAGTCAGGAGAGGTTGCTGGAGGCTGCTCTGGTGTTTCCCCTCCCAAGTCAATAAAGTGGGGTCCTTTGGTTTGCACTGTCCTTAATTTCCCTTTTAGCCTAGAGCTTCTTCTTACATGTTGTGGACTAGTGTCTTTTTCCTCCCTACTCTGTTTTGCTTTTCCTTTCTTCTTGGTTGCGGCTCACTGTTCCTGAAGGTGAACTAGTCTTTCAGACAATACTTGATGGTCTTCTTCTGAGGAAGGTTCTGGGGTTTGATGCACAGCCTCAATGCTTCTTTTCTCTTTTGATTTGGTTGGCTTCTTACCCTCAGTCTTTTCTTTCCTCCTTTTATATAGTCTTTCATCTCTACTAGTTTCTTCAACTATGTTAGTAGGAGTACTTTGAATTTTATCACTTGTTCTCTTTCTTATGCTTCTTCTTGAGGTACTGCTTTCAGGGGCCTCTTGTGGATCTTGAAAGGAATTTCTGACTAGAAACTGCTCCCATGTGTCCTTCTTTTCTTTCAATTGTTTTTCTATCAAGATTTTCACAAGGCCATGGTGATACAAGTGTGGTTCTATGTCCCCCAGATTCTTTTGGATGGTTACAGACATTTTTTTCAAACTATTCAGTAAAAAGTATGGCAGATTGAGGGTTTGGTTTTCTAGGAAATTCATCAACAACTGGGTGTGATACATATACATTGATCCAAAACATCCCTCACAGGTGATGAACTTTTGAATAATCAACAATAGACTGGCCCACTTCTCTTCTAAAGCATGGATAGGGATTCCTCATTTGAAAATAGTTACATCCAACCTGGATTTCGTAGCATAACCCTCCAAGCCTTCTCGTCAAAGCTCTTGTTCTTGAACCAGCGTTCACCCTCCTGTGGAAGTTCTGTAGCAGCTGCTATGGATGCCTCGATGACTGTAAACTTGAGATCTCCAACTTCCACTTCCAGGCCATTAAAAGACCTCGCAAAAGTCTTTGTAATCTCCTTGTTGTAGCCCTTGAATTTTTGAATAAACTGTAGCCACCTTGCCTTTTTCAATATGTTTTTCACTTGTGGGTATCCTTCCAAAAAATTGGGCCCTTCTGATTCTGCCCTCAACAGCAGACCCATCCTTCCTTCTATCTTTAAAATTCGTCTGCGTGAGTAAGGGTTTTAGTGGAGGTAGACGGCCGGGTTACAGTGATGAACAGGGTTTATGGAGAAGAAAACAATGACTGTAAATGGAAAACAGAGAACAGGTAGTGGAAGAGAATTCATGGAATGGAGTGGAGACTGATATGAATAAGGTTGAAATGCAGCTGGGGCTTTAATAAAATAGTAGGGGAGTAAAGTGAACCCGATAGAATTTTAAACTGAATGGCTGCGGAGTGGACGTAAACACGTTTTATGAAATGGCTGCGGAATTTGTGTGGCGGAGAGAAGCCGTGATCAAATCAACCACGTCCCATGATTACAGGTGGAGTATCAAAGTACAGCCGAACACGAGTTAAAACCGGAGGTTTGATCATGATGCCGTTTAAAAATAAATGCAAGGATTGTGGGGGAATCGTATAGAGATCATGGAACGGTTATGGAGTTATCAACGCCAATCATTGCATATAGTGGAGCTATGGTTTTATAACTATGTAAAAATGTGCTTTGAATGCTATTTGAAATAAATTTCTACTCATACCTTGGAATTCTTGCCATTTTTTTCATTAATCTTTGATCATCTGCTCCTTGTTGATGCTTTTAAGTGCCTCATGTCTTCATAATATGTCCTCAGTCATTCCTGCATTTGATTTCATGATTATGTCCTCGGTTATACCTGCATTTGATTTCATGATTATTTAACTAACATCTGACTATTAGTTTTAAAAAACAGAGTGATAGCTGCGGAAAGTGCTTCTGGCTGCGGAAACTGGTTTCAGCTGCGGAAACTGACACAACAATCATTTGACTGAATGGAGATGGATAGATGATAACTGACTGAATGAAAATGGTCATGAAAAAGAACTTTTATTGCTGGAATGAAATGAAATGGATGAAATGGAGTGGAATGAAATGAAGTGGAGTGGAATGAAGTGGAATGAAATGAAGTGGAGTGTCACAACACTGTGAAATGAGAGAGAGAGAGAGAATTTTTTTTTTTTTTTTGGAAAATATAGGGCGTCAGGAGTTCTTGATTTTCACCCTGTATTTTCTGTATAAGACTACCAATCAGTGATTGGTTTTCAGGCTTATAATTTATTTATTTATTTTTATTTTTATTTATTTATTTATTTTTTATTTTTTTATGAACAGAAAGAAACAAAGGCTAGGCTGGTGGAGAAGAAGGATTCTTCTTCACTAGCTTTATTTCAAAACTATCTTGAAACATTTTGACAAATTCCTCTTTTGAGAGTGGCTTATGATAGATCTTTAATCTGTGGCCATTCACAATAAGAGGAGTTTGATATTCATCAATGGTTTTGATTCTTACCGCTCCATTGCTAAAGATTTTGTCAATC
>APFE030410968.1:0-14060 GCA_000404065.3 Pinus taeda | reverse complement strand
TTTAGGGGTGTTGAGAAATTTAGGGGTTTGTTGAGGATTTTAAGGGATTGAGCATTTAACTAAATGATTTTTAAAATTGTATAAGTAGGAAGGGGTTTTGTGAGAAAAATACATTGAGATTGAGAATAGTGAGAAGAGTTGAGAGCTGGTTTGGAACAACCAAGGCTGTAAGCCTTTGGTAAATTGTAAGGGCCATCAATTTGGAATATCAGGCCAAATAAAATTTGTAAGTAATCTTGTTTTGATCTCAGATTATATATATATATATATATAGATATACACATTTGGTGATTGGTTGTGGAAGTTATAGTTAATTTTGGTTAAATGTTTATATATGAGGAATTGATTGTTGGAAAATCGACCAAAGGAAAATTGTAATGAAATAAATTGTGAGATGTCCAATCTAAAAGGGATTAATATAACATTTGTTATCTGTGTATGAATGATCGATCTGAATTCGATCAATTGCAAATAAAAAGAGGAGAGCACCAGCGTTTTAATACAAGTCTGCAGTGTCAAGCTTTTGAAATCTTGAGGGGTCGATAGCAGAATTGCTATTCGTTGTGCGTTGAGAGTGCCAAGTAAATATAAAATCATAAGCTTATAATCAATCAAAGGGAGTTCGATTTCAATAATTGTGTGTTCAATTGACAGTGAATGCGTTGATGCAATGAACTGATTGCCAGAATAGTCTTATGTAAAAACTGAATTCAATATGTAGGAGGATCGATATTATCAGAGTTTGGAGGCGCTAACTGGTAAATCGATTAAGTGTTTAATCTGTAGTTTGTAGGGCACAGGTTTGATTCAATGAGTGGAACAAAGACTCAAATGAAATTCGGTCTACTTTGCAGTGTTTGAGCTTGAGGTTACATCCAGAAGTTTTTATGTTGAAATCGATTGGTGAATTGGAGCGGAATGTTGATAATGTAATGCAGAAAGCATTGAGTTAATAATGGACAACGCTAAGCTAATAATGCAGTGCAGGAAGCGTTAAACACTGATTCGGTATATGGACAACGTTGAAGGCGTTAAGCACTGGAGATTTGTTGTTCTATCCAGGAATGTGTTAATGTTGAATGAGATTGCCGGATCGATTCTCATTTCTGTTATGAAATGACGGAGCACTATTCTTATGGTATTTTGTCTGCAAAGTAAGTATTAATTTGTGAATGAATTGCAGGGATTACGTAGCCCAGGACTGCGTTTTGGATAGTGCTGGAAGTGGTCAGTGGATCGAAGTCTGAAATGATCAAGTGGAGTTGGGTCTTATTGCTGGGTCAGTCGATTTGAATATCGATTTTTTTTGCATAATTTTTTGATACAAATCTTGAGTGTTGCTGTGGTGATCGATTGTAATTACCAGAAATTTCTAAATTCCAGATCTATTTAGATGTGTGTTAAACGTTTGACATTGACTTTGTGTGAAAGTGTCGATGATTTGATAACAGTATGTCAAAACGTAGTACAACAAATGAAAGTAAAGGCAGAACGATGGCACGGCAATTGGTAACCATTGCAAATAAATTAACGCAGGTAAACAGAGTTTTGTATTCAAAATTGAAGTGAGACCGCTAGTACACTGAAATGGAAGAGGCACACATATATTTGGTGCTTTGGCTGGTTGAAACAGGTAATTTTGTGCATGCAAATGATATTAGTGTTGTTTGAGGTTGAAAAGCATAAGTTCATTCTTTTGATTGAACTCAGTTATAAGCCATATTGGAACATTGGTGTTAAATGGAATTGACGAGAAGAGATTTAATATGGAGATTGAAATGGTAGCAAGGTGCATCCTTTTATTGAGTTTTGATGATAGTGTTAAAGCAGAGTTTGGACAACGCTTAATAACACAGGTATGTTTAAACCGAATGGAATTTGAACAGCGCTGGTATAATAAGTTGTGACTGAGGTTTATATTGGGTTCAAAAGTGGAACTTTGATATAATGAAAATTGGGTTTTATTCAAATATTGAACTCACACTATGATCGGATCCTATATACTCATGTTGTTGAATTGAAACAAATAATGGAAGCAATGGGTGAGTAGTATCGGATTTATGTTGGAAGGATTCCGCAATTAAATGGTATTGTATGAATTTGCCAACTGTTGAGGTTTTGACTTGGGTATATAATGATGAATTCTTTGGTTAAGAATAGAGTTGAAGTTCCTGGGTGTTGCAAGCTTTAGGCTTGCATCAATGAACAACAGCTAAGAACTCTTTTTCAGTCACAGTATAGTTCAACTCAGTAGGAGTTAAATTTTTACTGGTATAATAAATGGCATAAGGAACTAAATATTTTTGTCCCAACACAGCCCCTAGAGCTATATCTGAAGCATCTGTAGAAATATGGAAAGGAAGTTTCCAATTTGTTCCTCTTAAGATAGGTGCTTCAGATATTCTTGTTTTCAAAGTTTCAAATGTTGATTGGCAATCATGACCCCATTTGAATTCATAGTCTTTTGTAAGAAGTTTGAAGAGTGGATATGTTATTTTTGTGAATTTTTCTATAAATCTTCTATAATATCTAGTAAATCCCAGAAAACTTCTAACATATTTTTGACAATTTGGAATAGGTAACTTGGAGATGACTTCAACTTTTGATTTATCAACTTTAATCCCATCCCCTGAAATATGATGTCCTAAAACAATACCTTCAGTAAACATCATAAATCATTTTTCATGGCTTAATGAAAGGTTTGTTTCTTTACATCTTATAAGGACTTTTTCCAAATTTTGTAATGCCTCTTCAAACGAATCACCATAAACTCTAAAATCATCCATATATACCTCTACACAATCATGGATTAGATCAGAAAAAATTCCTAGTACTGCTCTTTGGAATGTTGTAGGTGCATTACATAATCCAAAAGGAAGCACTCAATAAGCAAAAGTTCCCCATGGATAGGTAAATGTGGTCTTATGCTGATCTTCAGGTGCTACCTGAATTTGATTATAACCACTAAACCCATCCAGAAATGAAAAGTACTTTTTGCCTGCTAATGTATCTAATACTTGATCGATAATGGGCAAAGGAAAGTGATCCTTCAAACTTCCTTTATTCAATTCTATGTAATCAATGCATACCCTCCATTTACCATTCTTTTTGGGTATTATAACCAAAGGAGGAACCCATCGGCTATCTGCAATTGGGTAAATGAAGTTTACATTAAGTAGTTTTTGGAGCTCTTCTTTCACTATCTCCCTAAGATTTGGATTCATCTTTCTTTGAGGTTGTCTGATTGGTCTATTGTTTTCCTTGATATAGATATGATGGATGAAAGTATTAGGGTCAATACCTTTCATATCAGTATACTCCCATGCAAATGCAGTAGAATGTTTTTGCAAGATTTTGGTTTGTTCTTCCTATTGTGACTTTTCCAAATTTTTGTTAATATTCAATGTTTTACGTGGAAAAATCTCAATGGTAGAACTACTGAACTCTTCCATAGAGTAAAGAGACATTTGTCTTGATGATAAATACTCAATATAAGAATCTAACTGAAATTGTGTGTGGTCATATTCTGAAGATGTTTCAAAATTTTCTAATGTGTTCAGAATTTGACTATCTTCACTAATTTCAGAAATGGTAAAGACAGGTTGTATAATGTCCTCATCATCGACCCATTCATTATCTCCTACTTCTGTAATTGCTTTTGCTGGAGGATACAAATTGAACTTCTTTGTTGAATTACCATAAGAAATGTACATATCTCCAGATCTACAGCTAATGAAAGCATCAGCTGTGGCTAGCCAAGGTCTTCCTAAGATGAGCAGGTGCCCTCTTAAATTACTCTTGGGAGTCAAAATCATGAAATCTACTGGATATTCCCAAGAATCCAAGGAGACTGAAATATCTTCTAATACACCATCTGGTTTGATTATTGATCTATCTGCAAGTTGCAGTAAGGTAGGTGTAAAAACAAGATTAGGAAGTTTAAGCTGTTCCATAGTCTATCTACTCATAATGTTGATAGCAACCCCTAAGTCAATTAATGTGTTTGGAATTTCTATCCCGTTTATATGTTTCTTGACGATTGGACTACCTGGATCTACATATTTCTGCATGGTAATTTTTCCCATCATGATATCTACAATTTTTCCTACCAGGTGGATTCTTCTTGTATCTCTTGGTTTCCTTCCTGGTATTTTGAGACTCAACTCCTTTATTGTTTTTGCTAGAACAAGAATCTCTCTAATGGCTTGTAGCAAGGGAATCTTGATACAAACATTCTTTAATTCATCTAGGAAATCATAGTCAGGCAACAAGATTTGTTTTTCCACCCCTTTGTCGATTTGTAATCTTTCAGGTAAAGGAGGTGTGGATGAAGATGCAGGTTGCTCAACTATAGGAGTTGTGGGAGTTGACTCTTTTTCTTTTTCTTTTTGAATGGTTGGGTTTTCAAGAGATGCTTCTTCAAAACCTTTATTGGCTTTAAGAGAATCCTCCTCAGAGGTATCTTTCTTTTTAACATCTATAGAAGGTTTTTCTAAAACTCTACCAGACCTGAGTTGTACATCATTAAGAGGAACAATCATATAGGTAGGAAATTGTTGTCCTTCTACCATGTAAGCATTTTGAGGATTTTTGTTATTAGGATTTGGCAATGGTTGGGTTGGTAGTTGATTTGTCTTTTGTTGGAACGGAAGCAAGAGTTGGGAATTTGGATTTTGTTGAGAAGGTTGTTGTTGTTGTGGAAATGGCAATGAAAGTTGTGGGTTTTGATTTGGAAGTTGTGAAGCTTGTTGATTTTGAAAAGATGGAGGATATTGATAAAATTGAGCAAATCTCCTATAAGGATTTTGCATACCTTGTACCCATGATTGATATGGATTTTGAGGTTGGGACCAAGGTTGTTGCCAAGGATTCCAATTTGGCGGGGGTTGAAAGTTCATAGGGTTGTTAAACCCTTGATTTTGTTGCCCCTGCCAAGGTCTCCTTGAAACAAAACAGAGAGACTCTACTGAATTTGGATCTTCTTGAAAGACAGATTTGAGCCCAGGAATTGAAGGACAATCCTTGGTCTCATGGCTTTCCGAGCAAATCATAGATGTTTCTACAACTTTTGCATCCAAGGGGCATACCCTTAGAGCATGTTTCTTCCTACATTTTGGACAAAATGTGGCCAAGGTTTCAGCTTCTGCTTTTTGCTTGTTTGGTATTTTAAGGGTGTCTAGTTGTTCACTAAGGCTCCCTAGAATATCAGTTTTGAACTCATCAAGCATATTGCCAATCTATGCCCTACTTACTGATCCAGTTGCAGATTTGTTTGCTCTAATAAGAGAATGATCTCTAGGCCCTTTTCTCGTTTTAGATTTTCCCCTCGAGAGATGGACACATAGTTCTGCTATGTCACGAAGTGGAATTTGAGAAATATCTCCCTTTCCCATCATGTTTAAAATATCTATCCATTCATCTCTAATGGATTTTAATAGAAGGGCTTTCAAGGTCTCCTCATATAAGTTACTCATTTTTGCTCTTTTTAAGTTGTATTGAAATCTTTCAAGTAAATCCTCCAAGTTTTCATCTTCTTTTTGTACCATTTTTAATACCTCATCCTTATGGTTGGTGGGCATGCAATAGTCTAGGTATCTATCCAGAAATGTTTGTTTCATATCATTCCAAGTCCTAATAGATTGAGTGACTAATCCCATGAACCATTTCAAAGTAGCTCCCTTCAATGTTGAAGGAAACAATTTTATTTTTTGAGAGTCTTCCATATAGTCATAAGTTCGGCACACGAATTCAAACTCAAATAGAAATGTTTTAGGGTCCTCACTTCGCAACCCATAAAAGTTTGGGAGGACAGATGGTGAGATGTTTTTCATTGTTGTATGAGTTTCCTCGTCAACTATAGGGAATCCAAATGAGTTATCTCCATCCCTATTTTCCCCATTGTTACCTCTACCTCCTCCATTGTTTCCTCCTCCTCTACCTCTACCTCTACCTCCTCCTCCAAATCCGTTTACTACTTCCTCTGTCATGATAGTTTCCTCAGAGTTTTCAGAGTCCTCTGGTTCTTCTATTAATGGCGAACGAGGAGGAATTTATCCCTCTTCTTCTTCAGGTGATTCTACTTCCTTGATTACAATATGTTCCCCTGTAGAAGTGAAGAAAGGTTCTTTCCCTAGGTCAGATTTGATGGATAGTGTGGGAGAGTCTTCTAATTCAGCTGTTGCCCCTTGAATTCCAGGAATCCTAAGGCTGGGAGTGTGAGTTGGAGATGATGGAGGTGTATCTTGTCTATGCCTTGAAGTAGATGGAGTTGTAAAAATCGAACTCTTGGCCCTAGCTATAAACCTTCCCCTAGAATCTCTTGATCTATGCATGTCATTTTTTTAATTGTTTTTTATCTTCAAGTCGGGCTAATAATTCTATTTCTGATCTTCCAGATCACACTAGGTGCAAGAAGAGAGCATACTCAAGAAATTATTGAACCAATAACTCTCTTTTCTGATCCTCCAGATCACACTAGATGCAAGAGGAGAGCATACTTTGAGAAGTTACCAATTTTTCCCTTCTTTGAATAGTTTTTTTTTTAAGAAATTGGCTACCTAGTTACACTTCTCCAGTAATGGCGCCAAAATGTTTGGTCAATTTAGAGTGTCCTAAATTGCTATATTAATTGTCAATCCGGGAGTCGTAAACTGTTGAAGTGTGGCGCACTATATGTGCAAGATAACCTATTTCTTACTTTTTGTCGTTTTTGATTTTTTTATTTTTTTTGGGGGTTTTTATCTTTGTTTATCTCCTAATGTGAAATGGAAATTCTAAAAGACAAGTATGGATATAAATTTTCAAGGAAATTATGTCCTTTATAATGGTTTCCAAAACTTCAAACTTCAGAAGGTCTTAGAACATGCTAATGATGAAATTAATTCCTAAAAGAAAATGAAAATGTGCCACTATTCTAATCAAACAAACAGTGAACTATTGATCATGAAACCATTATCCCTGCTGTTGCCTAAATACAAAAGAAATGAATTAAGCTACTGTACTCAAAGAAATCCAAAAAATTGCAAGTAAAGTAAAGCCAAAATCAAATTACATCAATTCATATTCTGACCCCTCGCCAGTTAGTCTCGCTATGGCTTTCGGAGGTAATCATCAACAACTTGAGCAATCTGATATCTAATTGTAGAAAAGTAAACTTAAAATCAAATCACGTCAATTCATAGTCTGACCCCTCGCCAGTTAGTCTCGCTATGGATTTTAGAGGTAATCATCAACAACTTGAGCAATCTGATATCTAATTGCAAAAAAATAAAACTAATATCAAATTACACACTCATACTTCAATCCGTCGCCATTAGTCTCGCTATGGCTTTTGGAGGTAACTGACAATGATATGAGCAATTTAATATCTAAGCTAGCTAATAAAGCCAATGAATAAAACTGAAATAATCAAAACAGAAATGAAAAGCTAAGAAAAGTAAGTCAACAGAAAGACTGATTCCATGTCATTAGTCATTGTGAAAACTATATGCAAATGCCTAGGCTGCCTACTGTAATCTAGAACATACACATTGATCAGCGTTAACAGCAATGTAAAGCATGTAAAATTATGAACAAAAATGAAACGTTAGTACCATAGGAAATGCAATATACATAAGTGAATAAATATGGCATACTAAACATAAAGAAACACAACATGAAACTGTACAGCAATAAGAAACAAAACCTCGACGTGTGCAGGGTCCCTCTGCACAACCCGGGCAACAACTATCAATCAAGAATTATGCTCAGAAACAGAGTCTTCTCATATATTCAGAACGCAGTCACAATAATGAAACTAGTGTCACGGCGCAATGGGCTTTTTAACAGCAAAATTACATTCCAAAAGACTAACTACTATGCGTATAGAAATGCATTATTTATAACAAAAGGCTACATAACTGATTTCCTAAAAACTGCGCTAACAGAGGACACGTGAACGACAATGTCCATGGATCTAGCATCATGGCTGTCGAGATGATGCAATCTATTGAAAGCGTCTTGTTGGATTTACATCGTGGGAAACCTACAGGTGTCAGCATGTCTTCAAAAATCCAAAAACGACCACGAAAATCTTTCACGTGCTTGGATACGGAGTCCTGTTGCCATAGGACTCTTCTGTTTGACCACCGTTGACCATGGCCTCCTCTGATGAATCCGACTGAGCCAATAGGACTCGGTCCATGTCCACGTCATTTTCAACTTGCCCATGTGGCTTGATTTGCATGAAGACACCTGCAATATAGACTTTAACAAAAATTATTGCGGAAAGTTGAAGCAGCTGCGGAAAGTGACAGGATCCTACAGCTCAATGAGCAAAAATCTAATTCAAACAGCAGACACAAAACATAGTTAAAAACCACTTTAAATTATCTTTTATGATTAATATGCAATGATGTTGATAGCTTAGGAGGTCCAAGTGAATGGAAAGAGTCTAGGAAAGTGTATAGGAAAGATGCAAGTTCGGGGCTCAACATACTCCTTACCAATGAATTATTGGGCTCTTTTGGTCCTCAAAGGCATAGGAGACCAAATGGGAGAGTACATAAAAATACCTGAAGGCACTCGAAGTAGACACTATCTCCTATGCCAGAATATGTGTGTATATAGATGTCTCCGAAGCCCTCCCAGAAGCCATAAAGCTAATTTTCAGGGATGAAGTATGGCTCCAAAGCATAAATTATGAACATATCCCCTTCCGGTGCAGAAAGTGCCATGAGCACAAACACCTCTTTAGGGATTGTTCGCAGAACAAAATGTCTCAAAATGTTGAGCAGGCCAGCAAGAAAAAGGACAATGAGGGCATTACCAGAGTTAACACAAGAAATAAAAATAGCAGGAAAAATAATACAAAGAAGGAACAACAATAGGAAGTCACTCAGAACCAATTCAAGGCCCCAGTCAATCTGCAAGAACAATCATCTCTGAGTAACCGGATAAAGGACAAAGCAAGAGAAGACAAGCAAACCGGGGCAAACAAGGAACAAGAGGACAGAGATTTGAATCACAACAATAAGGAAGATGAGAACTCACAAGAGGAAATAGAAATGGGACAGATATTGACTGATGAAACCCCAGAGGAAAGTGCTATAGAATAAGCACTAGAAGGAGTAGACCTCGTACCAATAGCAGAGGAATGGAAGACAAATGGAATAGAGGCAATTTCAGAACACCAACTCCAGAAAATAGAAGGAGCGTATCTCCTCCAAGAGGAACTCAAGCACAACTCAGATCATCCACCATCTGACAGCAACACATCTAAATGTATCATTGCAAATATAACAGTGGAAAGGTATAGCCCAAAAGGACCAATCTGCGAAAGGGGAAGGAAAACCACCAACCAACTTCTTCAAGAACTGGGTGCCAAACTCATCAACGAAGGAAAGGTAAAGGCCCTAGCCCTAACCCCCTCTCTTTACCATTGAATTGTATTACTTGGAATATTAGAGGACTTAATGGTCCAGGAAAGAAAAGAATCCTAAAAAATCGAATCCTTGCTAATAAACCAGATATCCTCCTCATTCAAGAAACTAAACTTGAGTCAGCTCACCTTCTTCTCCTGCAAAAAGACTGCTTCAAACATTACAGTTTCATAGCCAATTCTGCCATAGGATCAGCTAGAAGAATTATGACCATATGGAAAAGCTTGTAGTATAATCTCATCTCCTTTGTTGCTACTCATCACTCCATAACCATTGTCTTGAGAATTATTGATTCCAATGAAAGCATTTGTATCACCAATATATATGCCCCCCATAAGGTTATTGATCAAATCAAAATGCTTCAGTGTATCTCCAATCCGTTGGATTCCACCCATATTCCTTTTAAAATCCTCGCAAGGGACATCAATATGAAAACGAATCTCGGGGAAAGAAGGGAGGAATAAGGAAACTTGACAAGGATTCAAAATCCTTTTTGTTGAAAATGACAACAAGAAATGCTAAAAATAGCATTACTATAAATAGCATTTTAGGTACGAGTGTTGGATATAGCAACAAGGAATGAAAAAATGGAAATGCTAAAAATAGCATTTCGAGATACCTTCTTATTTTAGTTAGTCCCTGAATTAAAATAGAGAAGTAAAATTCGAATTTGATCTTAGCAGCTGTTTGTAAAATAATTAATTAATTCATCTTGAGTTAATTAGTTGTAGAAAAACAAACATGAAATCTATGTGAGGACATGATCCGGAATTGATCTAAGAAAATTAATATAGTATTATAGACTCATGTGCATGGATGTGCCTATGTTATTTTATGCAACGGATCGATAAGATTGCGAAATACACAGGCAATGAAGCAGTTAAAGAAAACATAACAGGAAAACATATAAACACAACAAGTTCAATAAGGAGTTCACCCAATACTCCTAGGCTATGTCTCTCAGTCCAGCCTTCAGTGGTGGCCTCTCTATTATGTTTTCAAAGTAGAGTTTTTACAATAGTGAGCTCAATTTGAATCTCACTCAACAGATACAAACCAGTAAGACTGTACTTGGATTCCCCAAGTCTCTGGAGTACACAAACTCTCCTCATTGAACTCTTAACCTCTATTGTTCACAGTAGTATGAGCCCAATCTGAGACTCGTACATGACAGGCATTACAAAGGAGTGCACTTGAACCTCTCAAGCCTTCTCTGGAGTACACAGACTCTCTGACTCTCTTTGTCTCTGTCTTAACTTTGGCTCGATGCTGCCTTTGCTTTTGTAGGTCAGCTCGACTTCTTCTGTTTACTTTGGCTTACTTCCTACTACTTTTATTGCTTTCTACTTTCTGCTTACTTCTCTCTCTGTCAGTTTGTGGCTTTTAAGCCAATCTGCTTCCTGAATGTTCATTTCCGCTTCCCGACTTTCCACTTCCCCTGCCTCTGTCAGTTTGAATCCCTCTGTCCTGCGTAATCAGTCACTGTATAACACCTCATAGGGAGGTGGCCACCTATTTCATAATAGATGAGTGTCAGTTCTCTTGGACATATTTGAAATGACTGTTTTTTCGTTAACTCCAAGAATTCCCACGAAACGCGAGCTTCTGCCAATGCATCATCCATATCGTACCTCAAATCCTATGTGATCTTTCTTTGTAACCTTGTCGAATCCGGTCATCCATCGGATTGCGTCTCCACTGTTGATTTGGGGGCCCCAGATCCTACGATCATTGTTCATATCGGGTGACTGAGTAGCATGATGGTTACCTGTCTAATGTGAGTAGCTTTCTCTCTCCCCGCCGAGATGCATGGCGATCGCTATGTGGCATCGGGCGGAACTCGGTTGAAACCACTTACCGCTCGAAGCCCCTCCGATATTCTGCCGGTTTTGTGGAATCCTACTCCAATGGAATCGAAACCATATTTTCTGCGTTTTATACTTATTTTGGGTCCTTGTGCTCGGGGCTTTTCTTCACTGAGAGGTTTGCCCCGTGATATGCGATTAGCGACTTGTCACTAATCACATATCAGAAACTACCTCTACTGCTTAAATTTATCCCTGCATTTGCTGGTTAGTGTCAGCACATGTTACCATGGTCCACCGCTCTGCACGCCAGATCGACGGTCCTCGTTGATCTACGCTGATCGCCATTTCAACTGTTTAAGGATTCCTTTCGATAGCTTTATCTTTATAAGACTTTTAATCTTTGGCATGATTTTTAGAGAGTTCATGAAAACTTAGAGAGTGTTCTAGGATCCCATTTGGATCACACCTTCCCACTGAAAAATCTTTTGGACCACCAAAAGGTTATTTTTAAGCATGAATCAAGTGAGGATATAGATTCCTTGCTTGCCCAATTTCTATCCATCTTGCACTTCTTGGTTTTGAACCTTTGAGTCCAATCCTGAGGTACTCAACATCCCCTTTGCGTGTAGTTCTCACCTTCTTGTATAGAGCTGTGTCTTCCTGTAATTCATTGAGATATTCAGGCAACAGATCATCAATAGAAGGCAATTGACTCTGCTGTTCGGGATCTTCAATCAATGAAGGTTCAAACAGTCTCAAGCTTTCTATATTAACTACTGAATAGATGTGCATGTAAGCTAGCAAATCAAGGCGAAAATAATTCTCACCGACTCTCTCAAGTATCTTGAAAGGTCCATACCTTATCGACTTCAGCTTCTTACCTTCAACTTGCATTATGTTTTTGCTGATATACAGCCAAACTTGATCACCAACTCGGAAACTATTCTCAATCCGATGCTTATCATGCCTTTCCTTGTACTTGGCTTGGCTCTTTTCCAGCTGTTCCTGTACTGCCTGGTGAATCTCTTGGATTTGTTCAATGAATTTGGTTGCCTTGTCCACATCATTGTGTCCATTAACAACTATGTCTTTACCAAAGACAAAATCCAAGGGAGACCTTGGTGTGAAACCAAAACAGGTCTGAAAAGGAGATCTCTGTGTAGAAGAATGTTTAGCTCAGTTGTAAGCATGTTGCACATAACAAAAATGTTCATCCCAAAGCTTGGGATGCTTGCTACAATAGCCTATGAGCACCTAGATCATTGTTCGATTGACCACCTCTGTTTGGCCATCTATTTGTGGATGAAATGCTCTTCTTCAGTCTGGTATCCATCAATTCCCGCAGACTTGACCAAAATTTCCCAACAAATCGGGAATCTCGATCAAATACAATAGAAGTGGGTAGTCCAAAATGAACCCATACATGCTGAAATAACAACTTTTCCGCTTGTTCAGCTATAATTTGTTTGTTACAGGGTATTAAAATACACATTTTGTTGAACCTATCCACAATAACATATAAATAGTCATGACCTTTTCTAGATTTAGGCAGTCCCCCAACATAGTCCATGGAAAAACTTTCCCAAGGATGAGAAGGAACTGGTAGTGGAGTGTACAAGCCTAGCTTTCTATTGCTAGGCTTGCTTTTAGCACACATGGTATCTAGAAACTGTTTCATTTATTTTTGGCCAATAACAAAATCTTTGCAGTTGTGCAACTATTTTACTTACACCAAAGTGACCTGATATTAAAGAAGTGTGTGCTTCTAGAATTATCTTTACTCTTTCGATTTGAGGAATGCATAACTTTCAAAAATGATACAAGATCTGGTCCTTAACATAATAATCCAATTCTTCTACTTGTTTGCCATGACTTAAAGTTGCATATACATCCTTAAAATCTATATCTTGAGCATATTGTTCAATGTAGATTTCATGCAATACTGAATTATGCTTAAGTATAGTAGATGCATTTATGATTGATTTGGACAACATATCTACAACTTTATTGTGTATGCCCTTTTTATATCTGATGACAAGATGAAATTGTTGTAGAGAACCCATCCACCTATAGTGTCTTGATTACTGCAACTTAGTTTGTGAGAGAAAATATTGAAGTGGTTGAAGATCAGTGTGTATAACTGTCTCTTTGCCCATTAAATAATGTTTCCACTTTTTCACACTCTGTACTAATTCATACAATTCTTTATCATATGTGGGATAGTTAACTACTGCATAATTAAATGTCTCAGAATGATAACATATGGGTTTACCGTGCTGCATCAACACTGCTCCCATGGCATAGTCACTGGCATCCGTTTCAATCTCAAATGATCTTTGAAGATCGAGCAGTGCTAGTACTGGTGTTGTACTAATATTTCATTTTAAGATGTTGAAAGCTTTCTGTTGTTTGCCTCCCCACTGAAGCACCTTGTTCAATCCTGTTAAAGCATGTAAGGGAGCTACAATCAAGGAAAAGTTAGAAATAAACTTTCTCCAATACTGTGCTACTCCTAGGAAGCTTCTAACTTTAGTAGCAGATTTGGGTTTAGGCCAGTTTACAATGACTGCAACCTTAGAGGAATCTATCTTCAATTCACCACCCCCTAAAATATGACCCAAATAATTCAAAGATGTTTTGCCAACTTCACATTTTGAGAGCTTAACATAAAGATTCTCTTTTTTCAAAACATCTAGAGTGTGCTTGACATGCTTTAAATGTTCTTCCCATGTTTTACTAAATATAAGAATTTCATCCAAATATACAATGACAAAATCATCAATAAAAGGTCTGAGTACATCATTCATTATTCTCATGAAAGTAGCAGGAGCAT
>APFE030410965.1:30629-117241 GCA_000404065.3 Pinus taeda | reverse complement strand
AAAACAATACAGATCAGTACAGGGCAGAACAAGTCAAAGCAGATCAGGCAGAATTGAGCAGAGCAGGGCAAGGGTCAGGCTATACAGGGCAGTGCATTTGATGGATGAATAGTAATGACCGATAGACAGATTGCAGATGAAGTTCTCCGTGGTTGAGAGGGAGTGTTAAAATTGGAAACCAGGGAAAAAATTCATGTGGGTCATCTTATTCATGGCTGATAATATTTTTATTAGATTCCTCTCGTCGAGAGGTGTAGGATTGATATAAATATCATCTGATTCTGATAAGTATTCATGGAGATATGAATTTATTTTTATTATGGAATTATTATCAAGCAGACCTACAACTCATGTAGGCTCAGAAGCCCAACAGTCGCATCTATTGACCCACCATCATTGTGTATAAATATAAGAGGAATTTTCCTCATTTGGACTCACTCATCTCATCACATCTCTCTCTCTCTACTATGCAGATATGAGTCTCTTCTCTACTGCACTGAAATGGGTCTCTCTCTCTCCCTAGTTTGAAGCCGGAAACTGCTAAAACTGAAGCTGCAACTGTAGAAGTAAAGATTGACTTACAACGCCTAGAAGATCTCCTCTTTGGAATTGTGTTGTAGTTTCATCTGAACCTCCTCTGAAAGCCGCAACTTCTGGTGGTGGAATGAAGTCAATCCGATGAACGGTTTGCAAGATATCGACTGCCCTAGTTTGAAGCCGGAAACTGCTGAAACTGAAGCTGCAACTACAGAAGTAAAGATTGACTTGCAAGGCCTAGAAGATCTCCTCTTTGGAACTGCGCTGTAGGTTCATATGAACCTCCTCTGAAAGCCGCAACTTCTGGTGGTGGAATGAAGTCAATCCGATGAACGGTTTGCAAGATATCAACTGCCCTAGTTTGAAGCCGTAAACTGTTGAAACTGAAGCTGCAACTACAAAAGTAAAGATTGACCTGCATGGCCTAGAATATCTCCTCATCTGAACTACGTTGTAGGTTCATCTGAACCTCCTCTGGAAGCCGAAACTTTTGGTGGTGGAATGAAGTTAATCCGACGGTCGGTTTGTGAGATATCGTCTGCCCTAGTTTGATAATGAAGCCGCTAATGCTGATGCTGCTGATCTAGTGTTTGCTACTGCTGATATGAATCAGATTCATTGTACTATTTCTCTCTGCTAAATTATTGAATATAAAAGAAGATTTGATCAAAGGGTTTCCCCACACATTGTGGGGTTTCTCCCTGGCTAGCCGCCACATCTTGTGTCTCTTGTCTTGGCTTGTTTTCTGTCGATCGTTTAATGTTCTATCTGCACTTTACTTTATGTACATGTGATTGCTAATTGGTGGAATATAATAAGAAAAAGAAGTAAACTATTATAAGCATAGAACATACCATAACTTAACAATTCTCAGCCTTGACCTTTTCTTTTAGAAACAAAAATCCTTTTCCTTTAATGGTATCAACTGAGTTATTACCAACAAGGTCAAATCATGTAGCTAGGTTACACTTTTTGGTGAAATGAGGGCGTGTTTTTCTGAAAAATGGATGCTCAATCAAGAAATTTTAAGTGCTTGATAGAGAAATTTTTAAGTGTTGAATTGAGCTTTTGAGGCACTTAAAAATAGCTTGATCAAGCATTTAAACAAACTCTTGATCGAGTCATTTTCTAACCCGAGTTAATGGCTCAATCGAAACATTAGGTCGATCGAAAGATATAACTTGATCGAGCGTTATTTCTACTTCAAAAACCCTTTCCGTGACACGTACAAGTCATTTTGCTTAGACCGCGAGAGGAAAAGGAATTTGATAAAATATTTCTAAGCTCCACTCGGATGGACTCGGAACTCAATCTATCTACCCATAAACTCTGTGAACGACCCAAAGGCTCAAGTCGAGGTAGGTTTCCTATCATTTTTGTCTCTTTTATTTAAATTTTTTCTACAAAATAAAATTAATTAATTTGAAAAAAAACTAGCATATAAAAACTGGAAAAAATAAAAGACCTGAAAGTCACCATGAAAACCACCAAAAAAGCACTTTAAAACAACTTAGAAAACCGCCAAGAAAAAACTATAGATTAGGCTTTAATAATTTTTTTGTATACATTATCTACAATATTAACATGTTTACTATAAATATTTTCTATGATAAATTTTATTTTTAATTATTTTATGTTTTAAAGTTTTTATTTCAAGATTTTAGTGAAGTGAATTTTCAAAAGACAATTGTTTTTTTCATTAAAAATGAATTTTAAATTTCAAACATATATGCCCAACAAAATTTCAAAACCAAAAACAATTAAACTATAGAAATCCAATAAACAAATAAATTAGGAATTTTAAATTGACATAATGAATATGGTTGCTCATGGTAAACCTCTATTAAATCAAATAAGAAATTCTATTTCATTTTTATTTTAAATTTAAATAAATTGTTTTTAATGATAAATATAGTAATTTGTTTTATAAATTTAATTGTACTTAATTAAAATTCTAAGGCAATTTTTTCTAATTAAATTTTAACTATTAAAATATATATATATATATATATATATATATATATATATATATAATATATATATATATATATATATATATAATATATATATATACACGAAATAAAGTATAACATAACTATAACTATATATATATAGACACACACACAACATAACTAGATATATAACATAGTTATAGTTATAACATTTTTCTCTCTCACACACACATATATATAAAATTTAACATAGTTTTATAACTATTCAACATAATGTGTTCTTCATAATTTAACATAAAATGGGTGATACTCAACAACTTTTTTAAGAGTCGAGTTGATCTATAAACTGTAATTTTCCTTGAAATTTTCATTACTCGTATTCTCATATTCATTTAATATAATGATACATGATAACTAGATATGTCTTAGTATTCACCCTTATTAAATCTATTAGTTGAGTAATGATTTTGTAACTTACACTTCCTATAAAAAAATTAACTATATAATACAACATAGCACAATTGTATTATATATGTGTGTGTGTGTTTAAGTTTCAACAAGTCATCATTGATACATACATTAAATCCATGATGAAAAATATGTTTAAAGTGAATATATAATCATTTTGACTCTTTTCTAATTTGTACCATGCCATTTCATTATGTAGTGTGCCGCACCAGAAATATAGTCTTTATGTTCTTGCACCTAGTACATGTCATGTGTCGAAATAAAACATTATAAGGACTTGTCTTATGGAGTATTTAATTGGCATGAAGTTTTATTAGTTTTTCGAATAGGTTTATTTCAATTTTTTTCATATATCTACATATTTATTCTCTATGAATAAAATGCATTATTTATAAATGGGAAAAAGTTTAATTTAGATTTTCGAGAGCACATTTTTCAATTTTGTTTACATGGAACTCAATACTTTGGTTGATAATATATCAAAATAGTGACTATATTTAGTTTAAGACTTTAGCTTAGATTATTCTACTTGAGTTTATAAATGTCTTTTTTGTCAGTTCATTCTTTCATTGTCAACATTTTTTATTGGATTAGTTTATATGTATTAAATGTAATTTGCATAGCCATCTCTCATACACCCCCCAACCATTTACTATTGGAGTTTTGGGGGATATGTTATACATGGTTGGGCTAGACCACATAGCCATACTAGAGTGTTTGTTCCACTGATAGATCCAAGCTATGAGACAAGTTAGAGTGTCATAGGCATTGTTTATGTCTCTGTTGATGATCTTGCTACAGACAATGGACCTTCTTCACCTATTGCAAGTATCCATCTTGCATTTTAAATCTTCTTTAAACTTTATGTGTTTATGTCTCAAAATTGTCTTTATTTTTTAAATCATTCTCAATTGATGTGTTTGAATTTAATGTATATTATATTATGCTTCTAGTTTATTATATGTATGTATGTATGTATGTATGTATGTATGTATACATATACATATACATATACATATACATATATGTGTGTGTGTGTGTGTGTGTGTGTGTTAAATTATGTTTATTATTTGCAAACCCTTAATAGGGTGAAGGCAAGGATCAAAGTGCAGTGTCGATCCCTCTCTGTAACAATGCTATATCTAGTATCACAATTGAGGATGTTAGGGCCAACAAACATCGATCACTTGAGCATTGGATAAAATCTCTGCGAGTTCATCTACTATGCGTAGCTTGTCTCTAATGTTGGGTAACATCAACAAGTTGATTGAGACATACCAATGGGTGGGCCCACAAAGTGATCTCCTATATTCCATACATAGGATTAGGAGGCTAGAGGTTAGAGGCCCACATACTTGGAAGGTGATGAAATATGCCACCAAGAACATTGATATTTTTAGGGAGTTGTTTGACATCCCTTGGGAATGTCATGCTAGACATCCTAGTTAGATTCTGCTAAATAGTTTAACTACATTAATGCGGCCCCTTTTGTTTATGATCAATTCATTGGACCCTGGGGATAGTTCCGCTACCATGACCAAGTCCCCATTTACTTTGCTAATCATATATGTGCAGAGTTTGTGCCACATATGAGGTCAAATTACACCAACACTGGGTTTGAGTTTTATGGACCCAGTTTGGGACATAATTATGAACGTGTAGGGGCTCGTAGGGACCCTGTGCATGTAGCACCACCTCCTATATTGTTACCATGACCATCTTAGAGGATGGTATTGTTGATAGAGATAGAGCAGTCATCACAACTTGGCACTGAGACTAGGCATACCATTGCAGATAGCATGCAAAGGACATTAGCTATTGCAAATGTCACATTGAGTGGAGAGATTAGCAGACCACCTTCATTGCCTCGTGGCCCACTAGTTTCATTAGGTGATGATTCATATCTCAAGATTCTAGGGCATGACCAACTTTTTCATATGCACATACATGTCGTGATACCATTTGTGACACTTGGAGGGTGTACATCCCACGTGACATAGACCTGGTACATATATGTGAAAATTTTGACTCCAATCATCAAATTGTACATTTTTTATATTAATAAGTTTGTCTAGGATTGCATTTATATTAATAATTTCATGATAACATGCATGCACAACCTAGATACAAAAATCAACTTTTGAAGTCATCTAAGGAGGTAGTTGACTAGCTAGAGTAGCCTCCTCTAGTGCATGGTTTGATGGCTCAGTCTCCTCCACCTCCACCTCCACCTCATAACATTCATGGACTAATAATTGAGGTGAATTTTTGTATTCTTAAGATTTCAACATTTTATTTTTTTAAGTTACATGTATGCATGTTAATTAATTCATAGACTAATTATAATTTGTCTTTGTCATTGTGTACAGAGCCCAGGATGAAAAGAGGTGCCAATGTTGCAGTTATGTGAACACATAAGTGGGATGTTGGGTATGAAGACATTGAGCCACAACCAGGGGAGAACCAAGCCCATATCGATTAGTGACCCATCCCACCTAACTTCCATTTTCACTCGATTGAGTCATAGGTAGGGCACTATTTAAATGCACAATTCAAAATCATTTATTTCCAGATTATTTATATTTGTAAAAATAATGTTTTAATTACTTTGAATTTGAATGTGTTATATTTCAGTACCAGATTATGGATGGTCACTCTATGCAATAGAACACACATAAGAGTTTTAGAAGCGATACCTTCTAGAGTGGATTATAAAAAGTTTGTATATTTCTAGGCCCCATTCATAGGGCATATTCACATGTGATGTACATACTTTGTATATCTTCATAAATGGACAATCTATGGACACATGAATGTTATTTCAGTTTATGGATTCTTGTTATTTTAGTTTGTGGATGTTCATGTGTATAATTTAATTTGTATATATTTTCATATGTATAGTTTATTATCATACATAGGTAACAAGATAGCATCTTTGACTTCTCAAGAAATAAACTATGAAAATAAGTACAATCTTAGACAATGATGAAGGTTATTTTGATACTTAAAATAAACTAAAATATATGTTCATGGTTCAATTAAAATACACAAATATGTTTGAAATACATTTTAAATTCAATTTTAAAAAATATCTTCAACTTGTATTGTTCAACTAATAACTTGTTTTATTAAATTTTATTTATTTTGAGCTCATCTACAACAACTTAGTCATAACACATGATATAAGTCATATGTATTGGAATTTAAGATACCAAAAAATAATTAATGATATGTTTTTATACAAGTTTGTATAATTTTATGAACATTCCTAAATTTAGTTGGCTATGAAATGTCTCAATCAATTTTTTAACATAAGAAATTCAATTAAGAACATTCAATAAGTAAACTTTTACAAAATAACAATTTTGAATTCTAGTTTCATAGACTAAGGAAATAAGTACAATATTACTATGATGGAAGTCGCTTTAATACTTAAAATGAACTAAATATATCATGTACATCAATTTAATATTGAATTATGGACCAAATAGGAACAAGTGGGTTTCTTATTGAGGTTAGGTTTTGAGCACCTGTAGCGAGGGCAGGCTCTGTTTCTCTGCATTTGCAGTGACAGCAAGCTCTGTCATTCTGTTGTGTTTAAAACCCAAGGACTGAAATAGATCCTTCTCCTTAAAGGACCGTGGGTACACTCCTTATGGAACCCCAATTGGGGGGAGGTGAAGAACCTCCCCCACAAAACGACAATGAAATGTCTGAGCACCTGGCAGAGAATGAAGCCCCAAACCAGAATGGGGATAACTATGATCTGGAAAACCAGCAAGCAAAACAAGGAGAAAAGGTGAGAGAAGTTCATTCTGCTACATGCAAACCAGTTGTTGCGATTCGACCAAGAGTTGAGCTGCCAGGACATCGCATCGAAGCAAGAATACAGTTTATGAAAGACCATTCTCTAATAGGGAATTTCATAGGGTTGTGGCCAACCGAAAAAGCACTGCGAAGTTGGATAAACACGAAATGGCACCCAAAGGGGCACATCACCTTGCGGCTGGGACCGAAAGGTTTTTTCACAGCTATTTTCAATTGTTTGGAGGACAAAAATAGGGTCCTGGATGGCGACCCTTACTTCTTCAATGTTGCTGGATTGTTTCTCAAAGGTTGGGTAGAACGATTCAACCTAGATACGGTGGACCTCAACTGGGCTCCAGTGTGGATCCGCTTATATTCACTCCCTGCGGACTTTTGGGAGGAAGAATCCTTGAAAGCGATAGGAAATACCCTGGGTGAGTTTGTCAAAACTGCAAAAGAAACGAAGACAGGTAGATATACCTCTTACACCAGAATTTGTGTTTATATGGATCTCAATCAAGCTCTTCCAGATGCGGTAAATATCTCTTACTTTGACAAGGATTGGTTACAAATTATTGACTATGAACATGTGCCTTTTCGATGTCAAAGATGGCATGCTCTTGGGCACTTATTCAGAGACTGCCCTTTAACTCAGAAACCCTCCCCTGTTTCGGATCCGGAAGCCTATGAAGGAAATGGCTTCATCAAAGTGGCTAATCGCCGAAGAGCGCATAAGAAGCAAGCCCCAAAACCAAAAGCAGCGCAAACCAGTCAACCAAAGACATCCACAAGCAACAGCTTTGAGGCCCTAGCAGATCAATCGGAAACTCAAATGAATTTGTCAGAGCCAGAACCTAAGAACGATGACAACCCAAAAAAAGGAGGATCCACCTTGTCACCAACAGATACTCATGGTAAGGAAGCTTTGACCTCAGATAAACAAAAATATATATTATGGAGCACCCAAGATAGGCAACTGAAGATCCCAAACATAGCTATCGGCACAGAAGAAGAACCAATGGAAGAGCAAGTTTATTCTCAATTTATGGATGAAGAAACAGACACAATAGATATTGGGGATTTAGATCTTCCGGGCCTTGAAAAGGCATGCACAACCAATAATTTTGACAATATTCCAGCCGGACAGCTCAAAAACCTGGAAGAACTCCTATCAAGGGCACAGAGGCAAAAATCTCTAGGTATTCAAACTCGAAGCCCTTGGGACAGAAGACTCATTGCCAAAGATATTAAAAAGCGAGGAAGAAAAACCATTCTTTAAAGAACAATCAAGGTGGGGCAAATCTTAGTGGATTCTGGCAGGTATGCCAAGTTAACTAAGTACTTTAGTCCTAAAATCAGTCTTTCTCAATGAATCTAATCTCTTGGAATATTAGAGGTCTTAATGGCCCCAGGAAAACCCGACTCCTCAAAAACATGTTAAAGCAAGAAAACCCTCAGGTTCTATTCTTGCAAGAGACAAAGTGCGATTCCAACGTACTTGATAGACTAGCCAATAGATTCTGGCCTGGAAGTCACAATATAGCAGTTGATGCAAATGGAGCTTCAGGAGGTCTCGCCATTCTATGGGATTCCAGAGTTATGGATCTCACCAACTTTCATGCTCACAGGAACTTCCTTCAAGCAACTTTTCACATTTTAGGAACAAACCAATATGGACTCTTAACCAATGTTTATTTCCCACAGGAAACTCAACGAAAAGAAGAGATCCTAAACTCCATCTCGGCTCTTAATCAGAACAGACCACTGCCACTTTGGATTGCAAGTGGTGATTTTAACATGATTACAAGTTTGGATGAAAGGAGAGGAGGCAGGGGTAGAAGCTCTCAAGAAGGATCGCTCTTGAAGGACTTTATTCAAAATAACTGGCTCATCGATCTCCCTTTTAATAATGGAGTTTTTACATGGAACACCAGACAAGAAGGAAGCCTCCAAATCGCATCTCGGTTGGACAGGTCTCTTCTCTCAGATAATGTTATTCATCTTGGGGGTGATTTTGCAGCCTCCATCTTGCCCTTCACTGGCTCCGATCATTGGCCCATTTCACTTCATTGGTCTCGACCGGGGAACAATACTCGCATACCTTTTCGCTTTGAAGCCTTTTGGCTGACTCATCCAGATTTTCATAAGTTCATTAGCATAGAATGGAAAAGCTTTCATTCATTTCCAGGTTCCAAAATGTTCCAATTTCAACAAAAACTCAAGTACCTTAAAGGAAATATCAAGCACTGGAATCGAACTTCATTCGGCAATATTTTTCAAGGGGAAAGAAAACTTTGAATAGGACATGAAGCAACTACAACAAAATATCATCACTCTTGGCAGATCTGATGACCTTGCAGAACAGGAAAAAACCCTTGAACTGAAACTTATGGAAAAGGAAAAGCAGGAAGAAACATTGTGGACGCAAAAATCAAGAATCAAGTGGCTTAAAGATGGTGAAAAAAATACCAAATTCTTTCATAGCACTACAATACAGCACAGAATGCACAACAATATCACCCACATCCAAAATGAGCAGGGCACCAGAGTTGAAAAACATGAAGATATAGAGACCGAACTCCTAAACTACTTTAAGCAGGTGCACAGAGAACCAATCAGTGACCGTTCTCAAGCCATTCAAAATATCACAAGCAATATCCCCAAACTCATTTCAGATGAGCATAATCAGATGCTCCTCAAATCTGTCGATCTTCAAGAAGTGGAAACAGCAGTAAGACAACTAAAAGCTGGCAAAGCCCCATGACCGGATGGTTTTACCTCCAACTTCTTCCACAACTTCTGGGACCTAATCAAGAATGAGGTTTGGCAGGTTGTGGAAGAGTCTCGCTCTCTTCGTTGGATGTTTCCAGGGATAAATGCTACTTTCATAGCCCTAATTCCTAAGATGGAGAAGCCTTGTAAGCCGGATAAGTTCAGACCGATAGCTCTCTGCAACATAATTTACAAGATAGTCTCAAAAATTATAGCCACCAGACTAAAGATTTTGCTTCCTCTGATCATCTCGCCAGAACAATCTGGATACGTGGAAGGCAGGCAAATCACGAACGGGATCATCCTTACGCATGAAATAATTCACTCCTTGAAGATCTCCAAGAAGCCAGGTATGCTTCTCGAACTTGATCTCTCCAAAGCTTTTGACAACCTCAGTTGGCAATACATTGAAAAGATTCTTCTGGCTTTTGGTTTTAATGCTTCTTGGGTTCGATGGATTATGAGCCTCATAACATCCTCTTTTTTCTCTGTTCTAATTAATGGCATACCCTCCGAGACCTTTCATCCCACCCGTGGCATCAGGCAAGGCGACTCCCTCTCCCCTTTCCTCTTTATCATAATGGTGGAAGGTCTAGGGTGAAGTATTAAACATGCTCAGCAAACTTCCCGTCTCAAAGGCCTCTCCTTTCACAACTCCCCTGTTTTCACCCATCAACAATTTTTGGATGACAACATGCTTTACGGTAACCCCTCAGTCCAGGAGGCCAGGCATCTCAAATCTCTTTTATCAGATTTTTCAGAAGCCTCTGACACTTCTATAAATCAGTCCAAATCTCAAATTTTCTTTTTTCATACTCCCTCTATTATTCAGCCAGCCATCTTACGCATCCTAAGATTCTCCTCAACCAAACTCCCCTCCTCTTATCTGGGAGCCCCCCTCATAGCCTCCGGCTTGAAGCACTCCTCTTGGAGATCCCTCCTAGACAAGATGGAAGCTCGACTCTCCTCATGGACTCATAGATCTCTTAATATGGCTAGTTGTCTCGTCTTGATTAAAGTTGTCCTTCAAGCCATGCCCCTTTACCTTTTTTCCATCCTGGCAGCTCCGAATTGGGTTCTCAAAGAACTTAAATCTATCCAAAGGGCTTTTCTCTGGGGTAGCAGTGGACTTCATCGCAAATGGGCTCTTGTCAAATGGGAAACTGCTTGTCTTCCAAAAAAAGGAGGCGGCATTGGATTAAGAGATCCCACTCACAGCAATGCGGTTATGGGAGCTCAGATCTGGTGGAAATGGCTCTCGGGCCCCCTACTCCTTGGGCTATTTTATGGACAGCCAAGTATGTGGGAAATTGTCCTAGGGAGGAACTCATCAGAATTTCAGAGATTTGTAATGGTTCAATTATATGGAACTCAGCAAAATTACACAGGAACCTCATTCAGTAGCACAGTTTTTGGGAAGTGAAAAGCGGTGACCAGGCCAGATTTTGGGATGACTCTTGGCAACAGTTTCCCAAACTCAGGGACCTTTTCCCACATATTGTTCCCTCGGAACAGACTCTACATACCCTAAACAAGGTTGGGAACTTCTGGAGCAATACCGCCCAGCACGACAATAGAGAATGGCTCAAAGCATCTCAGATCATCACTCAAGGGACTATGCAAGAACAACAAACTCTAGACACAAAACTAATAAAAAGGAAAATACAGTACTCCGAGGAAAAAGACATTCTCATATGGGGATATGAAGAAAGAGGTACCTACTCTGCCAGAGAAGCTTATAATTTACTTATCAAAGACCAAATCAGGCCCGATATGCTATGGAGTAAGATATGGGACCCCTCCCTTTGGAAAAAAATCTCTACCTTTCTTTGGCTCCTCTACCACAAAAGGATTCTCACTTGGGAAAATTTAAGAAAGAGAAATTTCATTGGTCCCTCCATATGCTTCATCTGCAAAAAAGAAGAGGAGACAATTGAACACCTCTGGTATCACTGCACGTTGGCATACAAGCTATGGCAAAAAATAAATTTCTGTTGTCAGAAAGAGGCAGGGGCGAGTGGAGACATAACGGCTACAATACGCAACTGGGACCCCCACCCCTATCAAAGAAAAATCCTAAATTTTCTCTGGAAACTCATTCCAAGCTTTGTAACATGGACCATTTGGAAAGAGAGAAACGGTAGAATCTTCAAAAACCAATCCAAATCATTGGATGAGATATGGAAAATCATAAATCAAAACATTGAAGAAATCATATCTCTGAAAACATGGTACCAAGAGGATCTCCCCACCCTCCCCCAGGAACAATCAATCTGGAACAACTGGAACTTCCTCAGAAAGCAAGACCAGTTGATCAAAGGAACAAAGCCTCCAAAATCCCCCTCATCGGTGAAATGGTCACCTCCTCCAAGAGATATGTATAAACTTAACTTTGATGGGGCCTCAAAGGGTAACCCAGGGAATTCTGGATTTGGAGGAACTATCAGAGACTATAAAGGAGACAACATCATAACCTTCTTGGGCTCACATGGATGGGACACTAACAACTCTGTTGAGCTAGAAGGTCTTTGGCAAGGGCTTCTAATAGCACAAGACAGGAATCTTTTCCCGCTCCTCATAGAGGGAGACTCTCAAATCCTCATCCAAATGGTCTCGAGAATCCTTCAGGGATCCCCGTCCTCTAAGATCAGCAATAGTTGGAGAATGGCTCAACGGCTATTGCATATTGAGCGATGGATTGGCTTTCACAGAGCGATCTCCTTCACCCACATTAGAAGAGATGGGAACAAAGTTGCGGACCTCTTAGCTAATTTGGGAGTCGACAGTGGACAGCATCTTCTTGTTGGATCACCAACAAATCTAATATCTGAATCTCAACTCCTTGACTTCAAAAAACTGGTGCAGGAGGAAAGGCCTGATCTCGAAGATGCACTCCCGGATCTGGGTGACG
This sequence comes from Pinus taeda, assembly GCA_000404065.3. Lineage (NCBI taxonomy): Eukaryota > Viridiplantae > Streptophyta > Pinopsida > Pinales > Pinaceae > Pinus > Pinus taeda. Next base: position 104,794 of record APFE030410965.1, on the reverse strand, counting down.
GTTTGGCATTTAATGGTCTTCGTGCAACATAAAGAACCCAGGTACTGCCACCTGCTAAGCAGCGTGGCGTCCCAGATCACACTCGCTCGCAGAGGGAATGTTTCTATGGTTGCAGGACAAGCGACATTAATGTCGGACGCGCTTCGAAGCTGCCTGTTGATGGTTAAATACATGGTGTTTCCATACGTTCATACCACCTCCAGCATTCAGGACTCTGGTTCTAGGTTTGGTTTTCAGTTATGGTGTGAAGATGTGAATGCGTCGGTCTTCAGAGGCAAGATTCAGGCTCGCTTGGGTTTGAATTTGCAGCACCTCGAATTCACCTGTGCGCTCCACAGGGGAATTAGTTCAGTGGCTTGGGGTAAGTGGTATGTTATCTGTAATATCAGTTTTGTCTGTGTTGCTTCTCGGTCTCAGGCTTCAATTGTCTGCACTTCCGGGCCTCGGGTTCAATTGGGTCATTCCTCTGGTTTTAGGCTCTGTTCTTTTGATTTTTCTGTGTCTGTTCCATGGGTTGGAAAAATGAAGCGCCATGGGAAGCGGATTCGCTCGGGTGACCGCCCTGGCAATGGCAAGCGGCCCTCAGTCAATCCTCGTGCCAACCCAGCTCTTTTTCCCATCAACCTCTCTTCCTCTCCTGAGGACCTTCCCCCCAGCAATCCTCCTCGCAAGCTGATTCCCAATAGTGCCTTTCAATCTACCCATTTTAAATTCCAGAGAAATTTGAATAGGCCTTTGATTTCTGCTCAGATCACCATTCTGATGACGGAAGAAGACAACCAAGTTGCCCCTCTTTCCTGCATTGTGCCCAACCCCTCTCACAGCAGTGAGCGCTCCTCGGCCGAGGATTCTCTGGGTATCAAGCGGGAGATTGAGCCTGGTCTGCAGGTTAATTTGCCCCCTGTTATCCCTCCCTTGGTTGACAGTGACCCAATTGAAGTGGAGACAAATGCAGGAACAGCCAACCTCGACAAGGTGATGGAAGGCAATGAGCCTCTCAGTCATGATGACGCGTGTCAGGATGCCGAGGAGACTCATGGGGAAGCAGAGGAAAATGATTAACATGTGTTGCGCCTTGCCTCTTTTTGTTCTTTGGTGGGTGCTCAGAAGGCATTACCCAGACACTTTGGTCATGGTTCGGCTTGACAGCATCAACTTCAGGTTATGGTCTCCCACCGACGAAGCGTCTGTTCTCCTCCTGGAAATTTGCCATCAGTTTTGCTCATATGTTCCACTTCTTGTTTATCAGTCTATGTCTAATTGTAATGCCAATTTAGTTGGTTGTATGTTTTTGTTTTCCCCCAATTCTCACAACTATGGGGTAGTTCTGTAATGATGAAGGCTCTCGGGTTCCTGCCCTTGCAGCCTCCGCTATATGTAAAAATATTTTGATTTACAGTTAATAGAATTAGTTGTTACAGAGAAAAAAAAATTAATATTGAATTATTAGAAAGTGTTTGTTAGTGGAGTTTATGTATGTTTTTCTTTAAACAATTAATGATATGCTTCTATAATTTTATGCACTTTCTTAAATTTACTTGTCTATCTATCCAAGTATTTCAATCAATTTTTTATTTTAAGACATTCAATTAAGAACATTCGTGAAGTAAAAATTTACAAAATAGCAATTTTAGTTTTCATATTGGCTTCTAGAAAGTGTCTTTTAGTGCACAATCAATGTATGTTAAATTACAATTATTTTAATTTAGATGTCAATATTCCAATATGAAGCAGGTGTGTCACTCTTTCTATGTTTTATATCAAACTCACGTGTGACGTATTTATTATTAAAATATAAAAATATTTCAATGTTGTTCATAACCTAAATTGTTGAATTTCCATTTTAAGTAAAATGGACCATATCAACTTGATTGTTACATATTGAAATGGATTTTCTAGAAACCAAATATGTCTGACATGTATATAGATCTATAAAAAAAATTGCATGCTCAACATGAATATTATACACATGACATTTAAAAAAATTTAAGATGAAATTTTTTAATTAAATCTAAATCTAAATCCATATTGATTCTAAAGAACCTCCTTGAAATGTGGTGTACTTTAGAAACTTAAGCACCTAAAGGAAGCGAAAGCTTATATAACATATATCTACACCATTATGAATTCATCCTAGATAAGAGGGAAACATTTCTCTATTCAAAATTACAAAGTTACAAGAGTATTCAACTGTCACATTTATAGATTACAAAAATCATACGTTTGGTATCTCTTATACTAGATTACATTACACTTGACTGTTATAGACTCATCTTTAGGACTTTCCATTTGCATCGTCTACTCATCTGTCAAATGGCTCACAGGAATGAAAATCTCCATAATTATGTCATCTTCCATCTCCTTGGTTCAACTTGTTTGTTTTGATTTCTATGAGATTGATCTGAGATGCTATGACTAGATGACTCTATTGAAAATATATATGTAGGCATTAAATATCTATAAATGATGTCATCAGTCTGTTTTTTAACATTTTCAAAAAAATGGCCCATTACAACCATGTCACCAATTTGGTATGTGAATTGTCCATCTTTATATGGTCTCACCAAACTACTTTTTACTTGTGTACATTACATCAAATAGTAGGCCACATTCTCTCCATTTCCTACGGGGGTAGTGACAACAAAAACATCACCTACAACCAAAATACAAAATATTTGTTAGTTAAATACGTTCAAGATTTCAATGTATGGATGAAATTTTTAATGATATATTAGCCACATACCTTCCTTTAGAAGATCAAAGACTTGATCATGATCAAGTTAAATGATGTCCGCTTCATTGTGCATCTCTTACCATGTCGGTATTGGATGAGGTCCCTTTTGATTAAGAGGGACATATTTCCATCCTTTCACGTAACATGTTTTTCACAGTGATCAAGTCTACATCCATCAACACCAATGAAAAACTCACAAAAACATGCAAGTTTTCTTGTTTCGATGGAAAATATTTCCCCCATGTATTTTCTTTGCACCGAGTGTAATTCCCTTATTCCTGCTAAAATATTACAATACCAAGGAATGGATCTATTCACATCACAAAGTTAAATATTCCATAAGGACCTATACATGGGCCTTATAGATTCATGACCTTCATATCCTAAATGGGACCTACACCAATTGACCACCTCTAGTGATGATTTGAGTCAATCTGCATCATGACCCATTTGGTACTTCCTAAGTTCTTTCTTCACACAAGCATCTTCACCATCACGATCACCCTTTCCATGTCATGTTTCAAAGTAGCTCCAAGTATGCTAATTTTTTATCTTCTTGTGTATTCATCTCATCCAATAAAAAGTGTGTGTTGACTTGAACTTCCCTACACAACCATCTGACCATATCCAATGCTTCCTAACTAATATGCCACTTTTTAAAAATTATTCATAAATCAGGTCAAAGTAATGTTGAACAAACAATGTGTCATGTTCATGATCATCACTAATGTAAAAGCGATATTCTTAATCACATCACGTGACTCATCAGTGCTATCCATACCCTCATTGTTCAATTATGAATTTCTTTATAGAACATGTACTAATGGACACTTGGTGTGACTGATAATACTCTCTCTATATCTCTTTCTGACATGAAAATGTGTAGCTCTCAACAAAGTCCACTATTGATAATATTGTTCCTGGCTAAAATAATTTCGAGAATTATTAAAATCAAATTCTTGCCACTAGGACCTATGCGAGTGTTTGATATATTTATAGATCTTGTTTTCAAACAACCCCATATATTGCGAAATAGGAATCTCATCCTCAACATAGTTGATCCTATTAGGCACCAAAGTTGAAGAAGATGGTTGATTTCCCATGACGTACTCATAATTCTTCCACCTGACAGTGACATCTGACATCCATGATTGGTTGGGATCAATAAGAAAGTTCCAATGGAGGAATGCCAAATCACCACATTCAATGCATCTTCTCCAACCTATACATAGTTTCTTCTAACATAATTCTTATGGATCCCTTTTAGACAATATTGATGAAACAAAATTACGCATTGTAGGAGGAGGAGAGTCTTCGTGACAGTTATTCTTGTAAAATTCCTAGAAAGTGCCATAATGAAGCTTAAATTGAACATGATATCAGCAATAACACGTGTCACAGATTGTATTAAGCCTAATAATCCATGGCTTCAATTTCTGAAACATCCTTATGAATATTTTCACATGGTGATTGCTTTCCTAAAATTTCTCGACCAATGCAACTTCTATCATTTCTAAAATGTGCTTAGCATCTTCAACATACTCACCTTTAACTATGTGATGTCATACGACATGATTTCTATCTAGAACATCACAAGAATGGATCTCCCAAACCTCTACCACAAATGTTTTGATTTATGTTGTAAGCTTGTCTTGGTAGGGTTGCCTAGTGATAAGAACCCAACAAGAATATTCACCATTTTCATTCACTCGAACCCTAAATTTAGTATGTTTGTGTAAGGTTTTTCTTGAGACATGGAGCAATTTTGACAGCTTTTCCAATTTTTGTTGTCTTGGTGCAACAATAGTAGTTGTAATTTCCTTGTGCGCAACTCGAACATAAGGTTTTCTTGTTTTCCAAACATAGTGAATGCCTTTGATATATTTTCAATGACATTCATATGCATATTCTTTCTTTTAGCATATTGGACACCCAAAATCTTCATGACATGTTTTAGTTTCTTATGTTTGATCAAGCCATGTAGTATCTAAACCTGTACAATAATTGAATGTTTCTCCAAATATTGTTGAATGATTTTATTGACATGGTATCTAATAGTGCGAGAAGGGATAGGTTCTCCAAGGTCCTCTATTATGCTTGCATCCAAATTTTCTACAAATGGTCCACCCCTTTTCCAAACGACTGTAACTCCTTGTTATCACGTCAACTTGAGAGGAAACAATTTGTTCTTCTAGTGGTTGATCAGCCTGATAGGGAAAATATTCTTCCTCCATTAGTTCATTAGCTTCACATGGCACATGTTGTTCCCCTAGTGATAATTGTTCAACTTGATAGGGCACATTTTCCTCTAGTGGTTGATCAGGTCCATAGGACACATCTTGATCATCATATGGTTGATTAATTTGATGGGACACATCTTCTCCCTCATGTGGCTATTCAATTTACATCCCTGTATAGTTGAATAAAAAGTATACTTGCAAATTAAGTGAATCATCATCACAAGATAAGTGAATAGTAAATCTACAGATGTTTTTTTAAGAAATCACCATACGTGGAAGGTCATGATATGATTTGATAGTTGGAAACTAATTAGAAAAAGTTGACATGGACCAAGGGTTATAAGTTGAGACATGTAAAGAAAAGGGTTTCGATCTTAGGGAAAGATGGTTCGAAGAAGAGTGCACCAATAAAGGTATTAGTCCCTTGGGTTATTCAGAATATGATGAAATATAAAATAATTCCTCCTCACTCAACAAAAATCAATTTGGAAACCCTAGGGTTCTAGTCACATGGACCAAGGGTTATGAGTTGAAACATAAAAACAAAAGGGTTTTAAGCTCAGGGAAAGATGGATCAAAGAAGAGAGCAGATAAGTAAAATTATTGATCCTTGTGTTGACGAAAAGGGTGATTTAGAATATGATGAAAGGTAAAATCTTCAGCATGTATGAAAGGTAAAAGAATTTTCATGATAATTTTAATTCTATGTAGAAGGCACCTGAAGATGATATAATCTCTATGAAACATGTAACTAATGACAAGCATTCTATTCTGAGAAATAAATTAGTCAGCAAGAAAGGAATAAATCAACACTTGAGGTTGTTTCATTTGTAAGCACACCTAAACACATACATTTTCTTTAGGAAAACTAAATGAATCACATAAATAAGATAAAATGAAAAATAAATGGTTAATTTTCTCTTTAATTTGAATGTGTGAAAAAATCAACAAAAATTGTTTATCTAGGGATTTGCGTATGAGAAAATTTCCTCAAAATACCTAATGCCCTTATGATTAAGTAGTAACTGGGACTTGTGAAGATTTTAGAATAGGGTACTAGGGCCACCTCATAAATGTTACTGGATATGCTTTCAGTGGCCAAAAAACAAACCAAGGTATGGAGAGGCTTATATTGGCCAACTGTGCTAGGGATATGTCTCGAAATAGTTGGCGACGCTTCAAGTAGCCTAACCAAGATCACCTCAAGTAAGTGCTCCTGCACCTCAAACTATAGGGAAAGATGCCATAAGATTTGAACACTAAGTTACTTGTAGCCAGTGGGAATGTATGAATCTTAGCTTTTGGTTGTCAATTTTGGACTCAAAACACCATGTGTTGGGAGACAACACGAAGGTTCATGATAATCCACCACCTAGGCCTTACCCCCTCATGAGTTTCTCTCCATGTTTAAGATTTGTCACTAGATGATGCAAGATTTTAAACTCCCTAAAATATAACTTTACATGTTGCAATATGAAAAACAACCATGACATCTTATGTGCTACTTATCACCATGGTCCTATCCTAAACTATAAATTATCTGATGGCCCCTATAAGGAAGTTAGTGTGTTCAAGTTAAGATTGTTTTTATAAAGGATTTACTTCACTTAGGGTGTGGAACCAAATATAACCTCAAATAAATTAGGTATTAAATATCATGGAAAGAGAATACCATTTATACAAAGTTTAAGTGAGCTTATTGTGTGGAGTGAATGTGTGTGCAAGTGAAATTGTGAACATACAAAGTGTGAATTGATGTGGATATGCAGTGATCCTTTAAAATTCCCTCAATTAACATATGTGATGTGTGTTCCTTGCAAGGGAAGAAATTATACACATGGATGATGGGACACTTACATATTTCCTAATTATATTATGTGGACATATGTTTGTGTGAAAATTTTCAAAGTAAAATATAAGAAATTACTCTACTTGTAATGGTTAGTAAATTAAATTGGTTAGTAGTGATGATGTCTGCAAGGTGAATCTAGTACACAGACAAGGTGTTTGAATTATAAGTATGTGGATATTTGGTTCATGATACTTTAATACAATTCCCCTAATTACATTGTGATGTTTGTTCCTTGCAAGAAAAAAAATTATTTGTGGATGATGGGCCACTTCTTTCCTAATTATATTTGTGAGCATATGTTTGTGTGCAAAATTGCAAAGTAAAATAATATGTCTCAAGTACTCTACTTGTAATGCTTAGTATAACAAACTAGTTAATAGTGATGGTGTGTGCAAGGTGAATTTAGTGCACATACAAAGTGTTTGAATTGTAAGTATGTGTGAAATATATGTCTTATATAATTATAATGTATGGTTAAATATATGTGGGGCAGTATAAATACAATATTTACACCAACATTTAAATTGTCAATCTAGGTTGGTAGACTTAGAGGCGTAGCACAATATATGCCAGAAGATGACCTCAGGGACCTGTGGAATCAAGCTCTTGAAAACAATTCAAAAAGGCATCATTCAGGAAAAAGGAACAAGACTCTTCGAAGCAAAGTAAAAACACTATGAATCTACTTCTGGTTCCTCTTCTGGATTGAGTTGACCCTTGTAGAAAGTCTTCCTCAGTTGTCCAGGGGACAAGAGAGTGTAGATTCCACTCAAAAGAATGTGATTCAATTTGAAAAAATGGAAAGCATGAAATAAAACTATGAATCATAAAGAAACTTCATTCCAACTAATCTAAGGAAATCATTGAATGCTTTAAAAATAATCTACACTATATGTGCACTTCTTCTTTGGAAATATTTCAGTACTCAACTATACAGAAAGTGTGCAATAGAAACAAATAAGATAAATACATTTTTGCTTCTTTCAAGCTCACCTTGATATTATAAAATCATTAAATACTTTCTCTTCAACACAGAAATATTCAATCATGAGGAAATGAATATTAATCACAAATTTTAACCTCAAAATATTCTAAGAGTTCTATGAGCACTTTACTTTGCCAATAAAACAAGATTGCAATTTCTCCTCAAGCTGACGCTGGCATTTAATTATCAAGATTTCACAAATGAATGTTATTTTCTCCAAAGTGAAAGAATCAGTTTCACATCTCAAATAATAGTTTTAAGGCAGTCATGAATGCATAATGAGTTAAATCAACTAGAACTTGTAATAATCCATAGTTTCCTATATCATTATATTCTGAAAGTAAACCTTGTTATGCAACAAATAGGATCAGGGTAAGTGTCACACTTAACTTGTAAGATAAATAAGAAGTGAAATTAAAAAGATTCAGTGCTTATCCTTTGCCTCAACCTTGATAAAAATACATGACAATAGTATTAATCAAACTTGGATGATCAAAAATATGAAAAAGAACCGTGGAATAAAATCACAAGTCAAATGATCAAAGCATAGGAAAGAGTCGTGAAATGAAATTGCGGAGCTGTATTAAATCACACTCACACCATGCATCTATCAAAATAAAATGCAGATAAACCCTAAGAGGTATGGGGCAACAAACTGGCTGGTGGATCCAAACCACCCAGCTCATTTCCCTTGTGTTGATGCCTTGAAAATTTTTGCATCAACATCAGGGAAAACCACCCCGTCTGGACCTTAAGGCAACTTCTTTTCTGTTTGGTGTGGTGGCTCCGATTGGATATAATGGGACCAGTTTCCCAATGATTTATAAGTGGGATGGATAAGTGATCGATTTTTAATATCTAATGGGAATGATGAATTATCTATTCTAAAATGCAACAATATAAAGTAACTAATCTATCGTGGGAAGTCTTTTTCCTAGTGTAATATTTGAGGGTTTTTATTGACAAGTAAACATATAGATGACTTACTCATAAATAAAAATATTCATTCAAATGATAATTACTTTGTTCAAGTAGTTGAACAAAGTAATAATTAAAATGTTATCGCACTAATCGTTATATATTACTGACACACATATATATCAAAGATAACAACTCTTAAACATTCAATAGTGATAGGTGAAAGAATTGTTGTAAGAACATGTACATATATCAATAATAGCAAAATAAATAAATGTTGATTCACATAAAAGCCTGAAGAAAAAACACAGATAGTAGTACCGTATGCATTTGAGTCTCCTACGATATGAATCACATTCAGATCCTACTTTTTAACTTGGAAATACTTTCACAAGAAGCAATAGTGCATATCACATAAAAGCATTCTTTATCAAAACTCAGAATTCAGGTCTAGTTTTTATAAAAGTGAATATATCGGAAGCATAATAGTGCAACTTCCAATCCAAGTCTTACTACAAAAATTTGAGAACCCTTTCTAAAAACATAAAAGGCTCTATAGATACTTCTTAAACTAACAAACTATGAAATAAATATGCTATGCGCTGGTATAATCAAATCACAAAAATGTGAAAATCTTCTTGAAATAGGCATGATACAATCGGTCAAAAATGGTTCACTGTATTAGCTAATCATCTTGTGATTGGAGCTGAAAAATGGTGAGAATTGGTTAAAGTTCTGGCGGATGACTCATGCGTGAGTTTAACTGAGTGGTGTATGTGGCATCATTAAGTTTGGGAATCATATGGCCAATTGCATCGGTGAGGCATTTCATTGTTGTCCACTGCCTATATGGTTTGACAAGAAAAAAACCATAAGTTTTACCATGTTAAACTTTGAATACCTGCGATCAATCTTTCCCTCTGCTCCAGCTCCTGTTTCCACATATGTTCTAATGATTTTACTGGTGGGAGTTTTCCTGGAGAACACTTTGTTATTAAATTTGATAAATAAAGAATGTTATTAATTAATTCAACCACGTTGCTTCTTGTTGATCTACATCTTGATGTTGTTATTTCAGACTTCATTAGCTGAGATTGCCATTTAGTGAATAGAATTTCTTTATGCGATTCTTGGATTTGTGGTAGATTAGCAACTTTTCCCTCTTTAGTTTCTTGCCAAGAGAAAAAATTTGTTAATCTTTCATCTGCTTTTTCCAAGTCCAATCTCACTGTTATAGACATATTTGGGCACTGCAACCCCAATTTCATATATCCATAAACCAAGGGCTTCTAAGCCCCTAAAAGTGTTGTTTCATACCCTAAAGGAACAAGGTCAGCTGATTACATCTTTTCCCAGAAGTTCTCCCTAAAAAAATACTCAGAACTGGTCAAAATTGGACCATACAAACTGCTCAGTTCTAAGGGTGCAATGCATCTCATCTACTACATGTAGAAAGTGCAATGCATACTGATAATCCCTTATGTAGGGTACGATGAGCGAGAGTAGACAAATGGAAGAGGCAGTTGGCTAGGCAGAAACCCATAGAATCTTCTAGAAACTGCCCATTTGACACTTGCCTCTCTGAATTTGCCCAGGGATGAGTAATAGATCATGAAATATCCAAGTGGAACCAAGAAATATTAGAGAAATGACACTAATCAATATCCTAGAAGCTGACTCACCCACCTACAAATATCTATATATGGATCCCTCATCCTAGAGATCCAGAGGCTGGAATTTGATATTTTGTAAGGAAGTGTTGTTGGTTTCTTTGTGAAACATCATAGTGTTGGGTGATATAGCTTTTCATGAGGTGAAGAGGGCTTTCATGCTAGGAGGATGGCAGTGGGTTAGACCAATGGGTTGTAATCCTCTCTTCCACTACTTCTATCAATAAAGCTATTTGAGTTTTCCTCCATATTCTTGTATATTTTTGAATATTGTATTGATATATGCATTTTTATGGTTAATATATATTTGATCCTATATTGTTGATGGTTATAGATCTCTATGCTTTGATGGTATTATGATGCTTTGACTCTACAAGTGTTTGTTTGAAGTGAGACAAGTGAGGAAGGAGTGGTAAAGTTATATCAAAGGAGGGAGGAAACAAGCAAGGAGCCAAGCGAAAGACTGAGGTTGGTACTCTCTGCTTCTCTCTCATCTATCTCTCATAAAGGAAAACATGAGTAACTTTAGTTTGTTTCTTTCTAAGATAGATACCTGTCTTAGTGGGACTAGCAGCTCTGAATGGACACTATTTTTCCCAATAACAAAATGGAGACTCCATTGGGGAAAAAATAGTTTTTTTTCTTGTTTCTATTTGTTTGCTTTATAAGCTACAGATGGAGCCTGAAGTAAAGCCAGCTAGCATTCGAACTACTTTTGCTATGAAACTACAAAGTAGATCAACGTTGCTTCAGTCAATCTCTGGGCTAGTTTATGAACTGAACATCTGACTTGCAAACATCCTAAATGCCCTAGTGGTAGCTCAAGTAACCTCATTAGATCAGCCCCTGTACATTGTGTTTACTGCCTATCATTAGCTCAGCCTAAATCCCTTAGCTAAGCTACAAACTGTGAGCAAAAACCAAGATCAGTCTCATCCCTGGACCATTGCATTCTCTCTCATTAGCAGTCTGGATACATCGCACCTCCCGTGTGTTGCAGATGAAATGCATCCCTGTTTCCCTATGTTACAAGTGCGATGATTGAGTGAGACTGTTTCTACCTCCATATTTTCGTTTTTCTTCATTGTATTCAACTTTATTCAGTAGTTTTGCTGTCTATGATCAGTATATCACTATTGAAACTCTCTTCCTTGCGTTATTCAGCCTCCATTGATAAAAAATTGTAAATGTTTTTATGTATTTTTCATCATTTACAATTCTCCTTTGCAAACAATAGCTTAATCGAACTATCATCTTTTGATTTGAAAGTGTCACAAGTGTCATTTTCAGTCAAAGAAAAGAGTGTCGTAAAGTCTTCCTCTTTTTGATAGTCGGTTACACTTTTGCCATTGTATTTGATTTGAATTAATAGTATTTCAAGTGTCGAAAGCAATTGTAAATTCGAAATCACAAAGTGTCATCTTAGTCTTCCTTTCGGTTTTTTAATTCGAAATCGCAAAGTGCCATCTTAGTCTTCATTTCATTTTTTGAATTCAAAATCACAAAGTGTCGTCTTAGTCTTCCTTTCATTTTTTGAAAAGAAAATTGTTAGTACTATCACTTTGAAAGAAAAATAGTTCAGATCTGTACTTAGCATTCATTTTGTCATTCACACATTAAGAAAGTGGAAAACAAATAAATGCATGTGCATTTGCATTTAGACTACATGCGGAAATTGATTTAGGACAGTGCATCTTAGTGTGTGCTTTCTGCTCTATGTTGAAATAATTTTACTTCTCTTTCCTTAGTAGCTAGGATTTTAATTGCAAAAAGAAAGTAAACAACCGTTTATCATCTTAGATTGCATATTTAGGAATTGTATATCTACATCACACGGTGAACCTTAAAGGAAAACTTCTTAAGAAAGATCAGCTGTAAAATAAACCTCAATGAACATAAAAATGCTTTGGAACCTAACGCACAACATCTAAAAGTCTAGGCTAGAGACGTATTCTGGCATCATAAAGCCTGCTAACTATCATTTTCATCATAGGTTGGGTGATTCCTCCTCTTTGATACGACAAGTGCCAGTACGGACTTGTGTTCCCACGTACTGTCGAGTATATATTGGGAGACCACAATTGTGTTCCCGTGTTTGCCACCCTATCGATCGCAATGCACTAAACACAACATTTGTGAATATTGACTACCGTAACTTAAAAAGTATTCTGTAGTTTTGCGATTGGTTTGGTAATTCCTCTATCTAGATTTCCAGAGTATTCACTTTCGTTCCTTTTCAGACTCCTTAAAAGAAAAGGTCCATCTGAGCACTTGTCACTTCAGGCTCATTAAAAATTGAAGGCAATTAGAGTCATCTTTAGCTTTTTCTCGACTCTTAAAAATTGAAAAAGCAAGTTGTGTCAAAGCGTCATCAAATTTATTTTAATCGGAATAATGTCACTATTCCCTCGTTGGTCTTAGGTTGAGAAAAATGGAGTCCACCAATCAAGGATTTCCCCTTGGGGGGAATCCTAGTCCCTTCTCCTCTTGGGGAGATGTTGGTGCACCTCATATGGCTACATTGTTCCTTCCAGGACTTACAATTGGCCTGCTAGTATGGCTTTTCTCTACCTCTGTCGTTCAAAACACCATGATTCCTGAGCAATCAAATCAGCAACCAGATGATACTAGAGCTCCCCCCCAACCTTCTGCTTCATTTGTTTCTCCCTCTCCTTCTTCCTCTTCACTTGGTGAAGCTAGTAATACTAAAAACCAAGTAACTGAGGTGAAGAAGAAAGGGAAGGAGAAGAAGAAGAAGAAGCCAACGACAAAAGGGGGCAACCATGCATCGTCTAGCAAAAATCCACACACTGCACCATCCAAACCTAATCTCCATGTGTCATTTGCAAAGGAGACCACTATCATCAAGATTTTCCTTGCATCCCATGGATCTTAAAGGACTGGTCTCCCCGCTTGCACAATCCGGTGTCCTCAACCTCTGACGATCATGTTGAAAGTACACCGTCAACTAGTGAAAATGAAGTCAATTGACAAAAAGGAAGATCTAAAATTCCTTGTAGATTGTGTGAAGGCGATCATGCCCTCCATTGTTGTCCCTTCCTAGATGAAGCTAAAAGAGTCTTGGATAACCGTCTTGCTTCACCACTACGGCTTCCTCCTGGATATAAGAAACTCTTGCCGAGTCCATCACTAGTTGAAAATCCGACTGACACATATTTGCTGTCGGTCGAAGCCTCTATCATTGAAGATAAATTCTCTGAGTCCACAGAGGACCAAATTCAATAGGTTGAGACGGCAGTTGACCCAGTCTTGTCTTCAGAAGGTCTACCTTCAGATGATACAGCCACCAAAGAGAATGAGAACGACACCATTCAAATTCTTTTTGTTAACACAGAATCCAATGAAACTAGGGGCAATCTACCTATTCCTTTACCGTAGGAAGGAAATTCATCAGAGATTCATCCGACCGTTTATTCAGTCCCTCCTCCAAGCAATCTAGTCATTTCCTTCTATTGGAATCTACTATGGAGATCCCACCTACCATCTAATGTACCATTCCGAATCATAGTACAAGCTTACAAAATGATCATGTTTGGTACTATCATAGATGAAGGGGCTTCCATGAGTATACTTTCCTCCATTGCTTGGAAAGCACTTGGTTCGCCATCTCTTCTGCCTGAGATTTGAAATCTGTCAGGCTTCAACAAAGGAACCAGTCGACAGTTAGGGATCCTTCCAAATTTTCCTATAACTTTGAGAAGGAAAATCGTTTATCTGAACATGATGGTAGTCCAAGGGCCATTATATTACAATCTACTCCTTGGGCATGACTACATTTATAGCATGGGAGCTATTGTTTCATCACTCTTTCGAATGATGTGTTTCCCGCATGAAGGCAAAGTGCTCCAGCTCGTAGACCAGCTTTCATTCCCGATTTCAAACATAGCTACTAGTCAAGTGCCATCCCTAACTAGTCTTTTTTCACAAAGAATGTCTCATCAATCTCTAGTCCGTCCACCTGATGAGCATGAGTGATTCGGTGATTGTGACTGAAACTCAGGAGGCATGCGCCCTGGTCTGCTTCGGTAGGAAAACCCCATATATAAGGTAGGTTTCTGCATAGGATATATGACTAGTCTGACTCCCCTGTCCGTTTAGGAAAATGAAAGTAGACAGTAAAAGGATTCCTCCGTCAAAGGTTATGTCTATTCCCGATAGAGCCAAGGAAGTGTTTTGTCTGCAAATGTGGATGAAACAATCTTGTTAATGCAACTTCCGTATGGTAACGTGGAAGCTCTATTTCGTTATACATGGGGGCATGCAAACCTTTTTGCATGCAAGTGAAAAGCAACCATTTATTTTCTTAGTATGTAGGCTCTTAACTCTTTAAACTTGTAGGTTGGTCATTCCTAGCTTACATAATAAAAGGCATCGGAGCAAAGTTTCGAATGTGGCAAGCTCCCTAAAAAAATGAACCTATCAATGATACATCCTTATTATATGACTGACACGAGTAGGTTTACGCGAATTTCAAGATCATTAAAAAATAAACCTAGCAATGAGCACATGTTCCCCCAGAGTTCAAGCTCATTAAAAAATGAACCCACCTTCGGTAAATAACCATTGCAATTTCATACTTATCAGCTTTTGAACCTTGGTCGTGTTCTTACCATCACCTCCACTCCTTTTTAGCTGATCATACGCTTCCATTTTATTATTTACCCTTTTGAGGAATAGCTGCGACGAGTGATTCTGTTAGCCATCTTCTTCACACTGTCGTGATTGAAAAGTTCCAAACCTTAGCTAGAACCAAGTGCTACCCAAAAATATCACTCGTTCCTCAAAAACCAAGTCTCCTTTAAGCTCTTTTCATCTGACTCGTAAAATATGAAAAGATTGCTGAGCAATTGGCCTCTCAAGCTTGTTAAAGCAATCAAAAGTACCATCCCTCCTCTATATTTTAATCTTTTTGGACCTGAGGGATCATTACACAAAAATATTGAGAGTTTATCCTGTTCAACTCGTTAAAACTATCGAAAAGTCATCCCTTTCATATTATTTTATACTTTTTCAGAATTAAGGGATTATATTACGAAAAAGGACTACTGGAGTTGCCTTTCCATCTCTTTTTAGACTCTCTAAAATTGAAAAGGACAAAGTTATATTTGTCATTAAACTCGTTAAAACAATAGCGACAAAATTGTCCATGCAGACAAGAGAGAGTTTCACTGTCACTAGGTAATGCACTTGCGCTAAGATCAATATATTATTTTCCAAACATCAGACTTCAGTTTGACACAAAACGATCTTCTTTAACCTGAAAACCGTCGGCTATCAAAACAGAGCCTCTGTTTTTTTCACATCAAACTGGATTTTTATTAGTATCATATAGATGTGGCCATCACACCCTTTTCCCAACGCAATAAAAAAAATATGACCCCTGCTAGTTTCAAACAAAACAGGGAACGTTGTATTTCCACCTGCGTAGTGATATTACAATTACCAATTGGAACATATTCATATGTCCATCGTTTCCACTATTACAATATGTTCCATCACGCAACACATCACAGCTTTAATTCACGCACAATAGATCACAACCAAAACAAAGGAAAAAAAACAACACATCTATTCATCGATTTTCTTGACTACAAAGGTCGTTAATTTACATCCATATATGAATAAACGAACAGCAAAAAAAATACAAAAAGACGTTGGTCCAACACCGCCTCTGAACTAATTCCCCCTCAACGTGATACGTTGTCCCCCTTTTAAAGCATTCGAGACACTATAGTTCTCCCAAAATTGCCCAAAACAAATCAATTACATATCAACTACATATTGCCAGTAATGGATCTGCGTTCTTCCTGGAACTGTTTTGACAAATTTGGGAACTATGTTTTATTTTGATTGCTAGGAATTTCTAATTTCTCCCGTGCCTTTAAACATGATTGGACCGATTTCTGAATCTTGTCACCGTGTAATTGTGAATGGCAAATTTTGGATAACTTCTGTTGTTCATCGTTGACTAGTCCCTCTAATCGATCCACCCTTGAAGCCTCAAGTTGAAATTTCCACATTATAATTTTGTTAATTGAATGCTCGGATTGCGCCCTTAGCCTCTTGATAAGAGATGACCTGGACAATTCGCACTGGGTATTGACTATTTGAAATTAACTTGAGTTTCTTCGCTCAATAAAGATCTGATCAAGATTTATGGAACCAATTGCTTTGAATTATGTTTTTGTCGCCCAAATCTCTCCCAGATTTCAGGCGCTCGAAATCAAGATTGCCCACGAGAAATGGGTGTTGATCCACTCCAAGAAATCTTCAGTTTGCCATTTATTTCCACCAGAATCACCCTTATTTAGTTTCTGTTATACCACTAATTACTCTAACAATAGATAAGGTGATCACCATAAATTTATTCCAACAGACATATCAAAATACGCCTAACAAATTAAATACTAAATGGAGAGATTTTATCTATTACAACAACTAACTAACTGTGAACTCGACTCTCTATCAACAGCAAATGAAATACGATTTTTTTTCAAGCCACAACATGTGGGCAATTTCCCACATTGTTGGCCAGGTCTGATGCTCCTGCATCAGACTCCCGAGGAAGAAAATTGATCTTGTAGTTGTTTGGAGTTGATCCCCATTCTTTGTAGCTCTGCTGACGTCCTCTACTGGTTCCTCTTTCCATTTGGTCAAATATTGATAATGAGCCTGACTCCTGGTTCGCTTTAGCGCTTTCTTTTTCCTTTTTCCTGCTTTGGGCTTTCGTCTGTTATGGCGTCTCTTTGTGGTTCTTCTTCTGGCTTTTAGTATAGGTACCTTTCGGCAATACATAACTAAATCACCTGTTTGGAATTTCTTTTTCCGTCTCCTCATATCTGCTTGCTGCTTGTCTTTGCTACTGCATTCCTGCCATCTGCTTTTGACATCTCCCTCAAATATGCTTCTAGGAGTTAGCCAATTCACATCTACTTGGATTTTCTTCAGATCCAATTTCAGCTCTTCTTTAGAGACTGCATATTCCTTCAAATCTTCATTCTTCACCCTGATGGTGATTTTATATAAGGCTCGAGAATTTAGAGTCATGCACCATTCAACTTCTTTCTTCGGACTGAGTTTTATTGGCACAACACATGGATTAAGCCTTTCACTGATTAGCCATTTATCCATCGACTCTTTCACTTGTGTTCCAGCTTCGACATTTTCCTGCATTACCCTGTAGGCTACTTTATTCGGCAAACTGACTCCAGGTATTAGATCATTATGGTTACTAATACTCCTGATGGGTAACAACTCATCCACAACAATATCAGCATAATCATTCAAGAAATTCTGAATTTCTTCAGGTAAATCTTCTAAATTTGTAGAAGTTAAAATTACCTTGGGTTTGCCAACACCAGCAAGATGCATCTCCTTACCCTTTTCATCTTCCTGCAACAGGGTCTTCTCATTCATCAACGTAACGCTATTTCCAAGTGCTTCTTTATTATCTTCAGCTTTCAACGGCAGTAGTGTATGCTTATTCCCATCTTTCTCCAAAGTATAAGTATTTCTTCTGCCATCATGTATGGCATTTCGGTCAAACTGCCAGGGCCTCCCTAGAAATATGTGGCATACATCTATCGGCATTACATCACATAAAATGACATCGTTATAAGTACCAATCTGAAATTCAACTTGACATTGTTCAGTTACAAAAATTTGATGGCCTTTCTAAAGCCACGATATTTTATAAGGAGTGGGGTGTACTGTTCTCTCCAACTTCAACTTGTCCACCATCTCTGTAGAAACAAGGTTGTCAGTACTACCACTATCAATTATCAACTTGCAACACTTACCCTTGGACTTACATACAGTTCTGAATAAAGTCTTCCTTTGAACTGGTTCTTTGGCTTCCTTAGCTCCTTCCAGTAATACCCTCTTCAGTAATAGGGACTCTCCATCTTTTGGCGGTTCCTCTTTAGCTTCAGGTTGAGGAATCTCCTCCTTGGCTTCTGCAACATTCACGTTGCCCTGGTTTGCTGATCTCTGATGAGGACAATCCCATTGTACATGTCCCCATTCACCACATGCAAAGCACCGGACATCTCTTCCTCAGCCTCTGCCTCTAGGCACAAACCTTCCACGCCCAAAATCTCCTCTTTGTGGTGCTCTATTGCTCGCACTCCCTGCCTCATTCTGAAAGGGTTGAACTTTGGATTCAAGTATCCTTCCTTCGTTTGCTGGATTCTTACCTCTGTTTCTCTGGTTTTTTTTGCGCAAGAGTTTTTCCTCTGCCTTCAAGGCTGCTTGATAGGCATCCTCAATAGTTTTCAAACTTAACAGGCTAATCTCATCTTGGATCTCATACCTTAGCCCATTAATATACCTGGCTACTTTCTCCAAATCATCTTCTACATGCCCTGTTCTGATATTTAACCTGTAAAATTCTTCCCTATATTCTTTAACAGACATTCCCTTCTGCTTCAAATTTTGCATCTGCTTAAAAAGATTCAAATGATAGTCTTTAGGCAAAAACTTGGCTTTTAGGTTGCTTAGCATTTTATCCCACTACTTGATCTTAGATTTCCCCTTTCGCGTTCTTGATGTCTGTAACTCGTCCCACCAGATGGATGCATGGCCCTTCAATCTAGTGACTGCAAACTTCACCCTCTTATTCTCCTCAACCTCTTCATAATCGAAATACTGATCTATGGATCTGATCCAATCCATGAGCTCCTCGGCATTTAAACTCCCATCATACATAGGAATTTCTATCTTGGGATTGCTTCCAACTTTTGCCAGCATCTTGAGGACTTTGGTAGTTTCATTTTCTTCTCCTGCTTCCACCTCTTCGTCAGATTCTTCTGAAGAACTCTCAGTTTTCACATCTGGTGCTCTTCTCTGGGCTGTTTCCATTGTCTCCATTCGTTCACGCAGTCTTCACACTTCGTCTATCAGGACTGCATTTGGTTATGGTCTTCCTCGACCAATTCCTCGCCTTGGCGGCATCTTAGCTGCAACCACCTGGATCTTTTGGCTCTGATACCAAAAATAATGCACCTGCGCTGAGATCAATATATTATTTTCCAAACATCAGACTTCAGTTTGACACAAAACGACCTTCTTTAACCTGAAAACCGCCAGCTATCAAAACAGAGCCTCTGTTTTTTTCACATCAAACTGGATTTTTATTAGTATCATATAGATGCGGCCATCACACCCTTTTCCCAAAGCAATAGAAAAAAATATTACCCCTGCTAGTTTCAAACAAAACAGGGAACTTTGTATTTCCACCTGCGTAGTGATATTACAATTACCAATTGGAACATATTCATATGTCCATCGTTTCCACTATTACAATATGTTCCATCACGCAACACATCACAGCTTTAATTCACGCACAATAGATCACAACCAAAACAAAGGAAAAAAAACAACATATATGTTCATCGATTTTCTTGACTACGGAGGTCGTTAATTTACATCCATATATGAATAAACGAACAGCAAAAAAAATACAAAAAGACGCTGGTCCAACACCGTCTCTGAAATAATTCCCCCCCAACGTGATACGCTGTCCCCATTTTTAAAGCATTCGAGAAACTATAGTTCTCCCAAAATTTCCCAAAACAAATCAATTACATATCAACTACATATTGCCAGTAATGGATCTGCATTCTTCTTGGAACTGTTTTGACAAATTTGGGAACTATGTTTTTATTTTGATTGCTAGGAATTTCTAATTTCTCCCGTGCCTTTACACATGATTGGACTGATTTCTGAATCTTGTCACTATGTAATTGTGAATGGCAAAATTTGGATAACTTCTGTTGTTCATCATTGACTAGTCCCTCTAATCGATCCACCCTTGAAGCCTCAAGTTGAAATTTCCGCATTATAATTCTGTTAATTGAATGCTCGGATTGTGCCCTTAGCCTCTTGATAAGAGATGACCTGGACAATTCGCACTGGGTATTGACTATTTGAAATTAACTTGAGTTTCTTCGCTCAATAAAGATCTGATCAAGATTTATGGAACCAATTGCTTTGAATTATGTTTTTGTCGCCCAAATCTCTCCCAGATTTTAGGCGCTCGAAATCAAGATTGCCCACGAGAAATCGGCGTTGATCCGCTCCAAGAGATCTTCAGTTTGCCATTTATTTCCACCAGAATCGCCCTTCTTTAGTTTCTGTTATACCACTAATTACTCTAACAATAGATAAGGTGATCACCATAAATTTATTCCAACAGACATATCAAAATATGCCTAACAAATTAAATACTAAATGGAGGATTTTATCTATTACAACAACTAGCTAACTGTGAACTCGACTCTCTATCAACAGCAAATGAAATACGAATTTTTTTCAAGCCACAACATGTGGGCAATTTCCCACATTGCTGGCCAGGTCCGATGCTCCTGCATCACTAGGCTCGTTAAAACATAGTGATGGGTTTGCCTAAAGGGAAAATTATAGAACAAGCATATGTTTATCCTCCTCAAGCTTAACAAAAATAAAGAGGTACTGGTCAGAAATGACTGGGGAAAAATTGGGAAGAAACTTTATTGGTAGCAGGTCACTCTTGAACATGACACTTTCACTCCATCACCATGATTGAGTCGGGTTGGGTTATTCCGTTCACCGTTCATATCACCATTGGTCGTCCATACCATCCATCTTTGGGGTTAACACTACCAATCCATTTCAGTGTCACCGATATGTTCAAGAGAAGTTGCTAAGAGAATTCGCCAACCTAGCTTACATCTCATCCGCTACAATACCTTCACACTTCATTCTTTCATGAACGCCACCCTGAACCTTGTATCATCAGATCGTTTTCACCTCCACAAAATCATTTGCTCTGTTTTGTGTCGTAGATGTGGGATTCATTAAGGCCCTCCTATGACGGGTCACTTCTTGTTGACATCAATCCATTATCCAAGAAGTTGACTTAGGAATAACCCTTTCAGTACTTTGAAGCTTGCATGCCTCAATGGCAAGTTTCTCACTTCCGGTGACAAGTTTACATCAATGGCCTTCGATCGGAAGATTTTGTGTGGTGTTCGACATCGACTCATGCATTCGTACCACGTGAATTGTACTGCAGTACCTTGAGGGTCATTATCATTATCAATGATTCCTCTCACACCTGTTACCAACTTACATCATTGGCTGGTAATCAGGCGATCTCTTTCCATGTTCGACATTAGAACATCCTTTACATGGATCGAATTGTACTTCAAGCGAAGATTGAACGAGTTTGAGGACCCCAGATTTTGTTTCAACCATTCGGGTTGTGATATATTCAGGAAAATAAAGACATCAAAACATCATAGCTGCACAGATAATCATCCAAGCTAAGGGATGATGGCTCTACCAGAATCATCAGTTTTCCACACAGACGGTTGTCTGTCCTATGTACATGAAAATTTTCAATTTTCATGTACCAGAATCATCAATTTTCCTCTTTTTTCTTTGTCTCTTGATTATAGCCCCATGCTTAGGGCTATAGAAGACATCTAATGGTGATATCTCTTCTATGTGTAAAACAATCTCATCGAAGGTATTTTCAGGGATTATTTCTAAGTCCTTATGAATCATGGGTGGTCCGCTTGTTCCTTCAGTTGGAACTGTGTTGATTAATGACTTTTGAATAATGATCACCTCAAGTGTGTTGAATCCTTGAATGCTCTCAGTATTACTAATGATGGAATCAAATTGCTGCCATTCCTTGATTAGTTTAAGATCAACATAAATGCTTGAATCAAGGGGTCCGCTACTTGTTTCTTGTCTCTACTCCTGCTCTGGCAACTTTTCCTTTTCAGGAACCTTCTCCACTATAGGAGTATTATTGGGAGCTTGCTTTTTACTTTGAATCTATGGCTGAACTGTTGGGGTTGTAGCTAATAGATCCAAAGGTAGAGTTTGCAACCTCTAGGCTTTGAGCCTATTGAATTTTTCTCGTCCCTCTTCTCCATATTTGATACTAGCCAATCCTATAACCCAATAAAATATTTCAGCTAAAGCAAACAAATCATTAAAGTCATCTACTTCATGATCAAATCTAGTAAGTTTAGCTTGAGAAGTAACATTATAGGCAACCTTCCTTGGGTCATATTGCCTATTTGGAATGGTGGAAAGATTTCACATATGAATCTTCTTTGCCTCTTTCTCTGCATGTTTCTAATCATGTAAGGTAAAAATGGCACACCATAAGGGGAATGCAGGCCACATATGTTTCTTGGAATTTCTAAGGGTTTCTGACGTTCTTTCAACTGTTATCTGATATGCTAACTCTCGGGCTAACAATTTATCAGGAACATATAGAGGAAGAACATGGGGTTTGGTAAGGCTACCAAAAAGCCTTACATAAGTGAATTTCTCTATTTGAACTAGCTACCCACTGCTGTTAGGTCAATTGCTGCTTCCTGAGATATCCTAGGGGCAGGCTTATTGAAGATAGAATAGTATACAAGTAGGACAAAACCATTGCAAATTTTGTATAAGTGATTTTTATAGTGGGCTTTCCACAACTGTATGTGATAGATATGAACAGGATTATGATCTTGGGAAGTCCACTTCCATCCGAGTACGGGGTATTCAGAATTAAAACAAATGATGTCAAGAATAATAAAAAGGAAGAATGGTCCGGGAAGTTGTATGTGCTTTCCTTCTGTATTCTAGTATCTCAGTGGCTATTCTATCAGATAGAATATTTACCCAATCCATAACATAACTATGAATCACAGCCTCCATTAACGGGACCATGTCTATAGTAAATCTTGCAGAATCATGTTGTCCCCATAGTCTACACATGATAGCTCCATCGTAGCAATAAGGAGAGGCTAATGAATCAATATAATACTTACCTGATGACTCGTGCTTATGTTTCTTAAGGAAATGCCTCCAGTGTCTAATCAGGTCTAATTCCAAGTCATTTTATTTTGCAAATGCTTCTAGAAATGGCTTGTTAAAGTGATTCTCAAGCAGAGGTAGATGGTGCATTTGCCTGAGATCTTCAAGTTTAAATGACCTGAACATTCTTCCATCAACCGTGGAAAATGTTTTGTCTGAAGTTGGGATTTTCTCGACGACCCATCTAACCACATCAGTGTATGACAAAATTTTGGCCCACGCTACTATCATGTGAAGGTATGAACAGGCCAGTTCTTTGAGAGTTCCTTCTAATTTTCTGGTGGAATCATTTGTGGCTTCCTCTTCCAATTCTTCGGGCTCCTCTACTTCTATCAAATTGTAGATACTTTCTTAGCTCGCATTTCCCAGACCGAGGCATGTTGTATCTAATATTAGTCCCTTCTTGCTCTGTTATGGTTCTTTAGCTACAGGAGTTGCCTTTTCCTTCTTAGATTTCTTCCCCATCTTTTTCGGATTCATGAGTTCAAAGAAACTCTGCACAGACAATTACAAACCATAACACAAGGATATTGCCGCTGAAAGCCAATATGAAAATGAACAGAATTAAGGCAATTGACATATGATAAGTTGAACGTAATTAAGAACCACCACGAGTGGAATATTTAAAAGATTTACTCTTAAATGTGAAATTAATAGTCATTCAAGCTGCCAATTGTGATGAATAAATA
Source organism: Pinus taeda (assembly GCA_000404065.3). Taxonomy (NCBI): domain Eukaryota; kingdom Viridiplantae; phylum Streptophyta; class Pinopsida; order Pinales; family Pinaceae; genus Pinus; species Pinus taeda. The sequence goes on along the minus strand of APFE030410965.1, from coordinate 80,824 downwards.
CCATAAATACCCGTCTCATCGATCATATATTGAATGATTATCTCAAGCGTGTCTTTGAATTTCCCTGATTGGCGATCAGCGATAAATCGCAAATCACAATCGGGAGTTTGAAAGGGTAAGGCTTCATTACTTTCAACGAATATCTCTAATTGCGATAAAGTGATATTATAATAGGGCGGGGTGTGTTTTCGTTAAATTGGTTTGATTCATTAACTTTAAAATACTTATGCGTGCAGATCATTTTTGCGAATGTTTTCTTCTTGAGATGCACGCCTTATTTATTGATCGCAATCGGGGGTTCGGATTGTGTTTTAACTCTTTGTCATATGATACCTCCGATTTCTAATTGTGATTACCTTTATTGGAGAGGATTTGATGAGGACTTTGTATGTGTATCCCTTTATCATTGCGATACGCAATCTCCAATTGCTTTATTGCAATGTAGAATTATTTATGATGTTTTTTAAAGGATCATTTTATACTTTATTCAAAAGGATTTTATTAAAATGAGGTTAATACCAGTTTTATTTATCAAATCACAAATCTCACTAAGTTTATTTTAAAAAGGGATCCATTTCTTATTAAAAATTTCGTGTAAAAGTTTTTAGAAATGGGGGGTTGTTGTACAACACAACAATTGGCTATTCACTAGAAGAAACAATTATCTATGAGAAAGTAATGTAATATTTTAGCCTTCTTAATCTCAAAACCTTAGTGGATAGAGAAAATCTAATATAACTAGGTAATCATAAACTCTAAATATAATGTAAACTATTTTTGTTATCTCTTTCTCATCTCAAAATTAAATACATTCGAAGTTTAAGTAAACCTTAATTGGTTGATAATGATAAAACAAAAGACTTCTCCAACTTAGCTTATATAATGACTCCTTTGTCATAGGTAGAGCCACTGTTACCAGCAAATGTTTATAGTCTCGACAGGGTTACCTTTTAAACATTTAATCATTTATTATCTCATCCATTTCAGAGTATAATTCAAAAGAATGAATCCAAAAGATATGTTTCCACATATTTTGTATTGCATTTTTCTCTTTTCCTTATTCCTTTATTTTGTAAGATGAAAAGCCATTGTCCTGGTTTGGTGGCCAGCTGTTGACAATGCCATTCACTGGTTGTAATTTAACTGAACAAGTTGGCTCGTGATAAGACCCCTTGTCTTATAATTATAAGCCATTACCCTGTTTTGGTATGCAGTGTTGGTAATGTCAGTTGAAATAGTCCCCTATGATCATGGTAAGCAAGCTTGTGATGAGACCTCTTATCCCTTATATCAAATATATTTTATAATTACTCTCTGGAAAATCATAAACTTTTATGGATGCAGTGAATAATTTTCTCCCTAAGAGAACATGGATGACATTTTTAAGAGTTGAAGATGCTAAGATTGGATCAGTCTTTGCTTTCTATTGATAACCTTTTTTAGGCTTTTAAAAATTAGAATGATTTACAGTATTTAGGGTTTTAAGAAGATTTTACAAAAAAAATAAAAGGGCTTTTAGAGTTTAATTATACTTAATTTCCTAGAACTTTCTTCTTTTCCTTCAAGGCTTGCATCTATCAAAAGTAAATATTAACACTATTTTTCTTTTAAGTAACCTTTTCAAAATAGTAAAAAACCAATAGAGGGCTATTTACAACTTTATTTTCCAAGAAAGAAACTAAACTAATTATTCACACAAATATAGCTGAAAATTGAATATTTACAAAGTAAGAAGGGGTTGCCTCCTCAAGTGAAGAATTTATTCAAAATAAGCCCATTGACAGGAAGAGAATCTCTCTTTCCTGATAGATCTTGCAATATGAATGTTGATGGGCCTATCTTTTCACTAATTTGAAATGATCCGAGCCACATTTTCTGAATTTTAGTGTGTTTTCCTTTGTCCTCGTGGGCTTTGTCCCAATTTCAAAACAAAATAACCAACTTGTGAAAGTTTTGGGCCAGTGAAAATTGTATGAAAATAAGACTTAATAATTTGTTGATGCCTCACATGTGTAGTTCGGGATTTCTCCCTTTCTTCTTCTAATTTCAGGATCTGATTATGTCTCAATTGAATAGAAGATGAGGGATTTTCTTCAATAAACTGCACTAAGGCTAGTGATGGAAGTACTAAGCTTTCTGGTATGACAACCTCCTTTCCATACACCAGATTAAATGGAGAAATTCCTATTGAGACATTTTGTGTTATACGGTCTGCCCATAATGCAAATATCAAAGACTTATGCCAATTCTTATGATTCTAATCAATAGTTCTCTTAATGATTTTGATAAGATTTTTATTGGTGGATTCTGCTAAACCATTACCCTGAGGGTAGTAGTTTGTAGAATATTTCAATTTAAATCCTCTTTTGATAGCAAATTCAAGTATGGAATTACTAGAGAAATAAGATGCATTATCAAAAATAAGAGTGTTTGGTACACCAAACCTGGTAATGATGAACTGGTCTATGAATTCAATGATTGCCTCAGATTTTGCTGTCTTCAAAGGAATTGCTTCTACCCACTTAGTAAAATAATCCATGGTTGTAAGGATGTACCTGTGTTGTTTGGATGAATGTGGAATAATTTCTTTAATGATATCCAATCCCCATTGTTCAAAGGGTTGCTCAATGTTGACTAGTTGCAAAGGAAAAGTTAGCTTTCTTTGTCATCCACTGACAGTTTGACATGTTCTACATTTCCTTACATATTCGTGAGTATCTTTAAATAATATGCACCAATAATACCCAGCATGGATAATTTTATAAGTTGTTCTATCAGCTCCAAAATGTCCTCCTGCTGGACCATCATATAATTCCTGCAAGACCTTTCGCGCCTCAATTTTTCTAAGCATCTTAACAAAATCAAATCATAATTTCTTCTAAACAACACATCATCAACAATCATGAAGTTTTTTGCTTCTAGTCTTATGGCACATTTATTTTTATAGGAAATATTAGAAGGAGCATATCCATTTTTTAAATAAAATATCAAATCTACATATTGGGATTCAAGATTGATGGTACTTATCTCATTAATTTCTTCAATATTATTTGTACCTTCATGTTCATGAATATTAGAAGCTCCTGCTAACAACCTGTAAAAACCTTGGCCTTTGACAATCTTTGCTGGTCTAATGTCAAAATCATATTCTTGTAATGTCATAACCCAGTTTGCCCTTTCCCCCCCAATTCCCTTTGCACTAATAATTGTCTTACTGTTGAAAAAAGGACTATTACTTTTGTGTGAGTATTTAAGAGAAAGGGCCTAAATTGTTTAATGGCTTTGAATACAGCAAAGACTTTCTTTTCAACTTCAGAATAATTAAGTTCAGCACCTTGAAGATTTGAACTATAAAATGAGATTGGTGCTTCCAAGTTTTGATCATTGATTTGTGTTAGTACTGCTACGTAAGATGAATCAAATGCTAGAGTATATAAAATTAAATGATTTTAAAAATTGAGAGTGTTAAATGCAGGAGAATTTATGATTGCTTGCTTGGTTGAATCAAAAGCCTCCTTTTCTATATGTCCCCATTTAAACACTGAATTTTTCTTGATCATGATTCGTAATGGTAAAACAATCTGTGAAAAATCTGGAACAAATCTTTTTACAAAATTTATTTGACCTAAAAATGATTGCATTGATTTTTTAATATGTGGAAATGGAATATCAAAAACCTCTTTGATTCTATCTAGATCGATATAAATACCATCTTTTGAAACAATGAACCCTAAGAGTTTACCTTGGTCAAGAGAAAAAAAATTACTTCTTAGGATTCAGTGAAATCCCATACCTTTTACAGCGTTCAAAGATTTGTTTCAAATCGTGTAAATGATTTTCTCTTTTCTTAGAGAAGACAATAATGTCATCCAAAAAGACAACTACGGATTTATTAATCCAACCTTTCAATGTTATATCCATTGCTCTTTAGAAGGTAGCTCCAACATTAATTAAACCGAAAGGTATTTTTTGATAGGCATAAGTTCCCCACTTAGTTTTGAAAGTAGTTTTGAGTCTGTCATTAGGGTGTACCAAGATTTGGTTATGCCCTGAAAAACCATCTAAGAAAGACATTAATTTAGAATCAGCTACTGAATGCAGAGTTTGCTCCATTGTTGGTAGTGGGAAGTTATCCTTTTGACTTGCCTTATTAAGATTTCTGAAATCAATGCAAATCAAATTCTAATGTCACTATCCTTTTTTCTCATAGGCACCAAGTTGGACACCCAATTTGAATGTCTAATAGGAAAAATTATCTTAGCCTTCAAGAGTTTGTTTAACTCAAATTTTATCTGATTTCAAGGTTCGGATGAATTTTCCTCAATTTCTATTGTACTGGTTTTTCTTCAGATATCATTGGAATTGTATGTTGTATGATAGAAGTATCGTATTTTTTCAAGTCATCATAATTCCAAGCGAAGACATTTTTATATCTATTCAATAATCTGATAAATGCAAATCTTTCTTTTGAAGTGTGTCCTAATCCCAGATTGATATTTTGTGGCTTGGCCTCTGTGCTAAGATTTATTAATTCAAATCTTAAAGTAGAACTTTGGAGCTTTGAATTAGTAACTTGTTTAAACCTATATTTGATGTCATAAAGGTCTTCACAACTGGTTTAGGTATTGAATGTTCTTCAAGTTTTTCCTTTATTTGAAGATCATGCTCACTTTCACCAATAATTTGATCATCGTAGGACTTATCAGAAGTTAAGAAGATTAAAATTTCTTTGTCATGATTGAATACTCACCAGTTAGTGACATTATCGGGAACCGATGGCCTGAAAATTAACTCTACTGAAAATCTATCGGTACTATAATATTCAAATGGAATGAGCTTAGAAGCAACATTGGCTAGTAAATTTGTTGTTGCGTTCTGAGATCTAGGAATGGGAGAAATATTAAATACTAGAAAATGAGATACAAGGTCTTGTACCAAGGATTGATAATGGTTAAGGTGATTAGAAAGGCAATGTATGGTATTTCTGACTTACTTTATAGCAATTTCAGTCACCGAACACTTTCAAATATTGCACCTTAAGACCTATTGCTTTGTAAAGTCCTTGAATCAAGGCTTCATATTCAGCAGTATTATTTGTGCACTCAAATTCTAATCTACATGATAGCATAGTCTTTTCTCCCTTAGGACTAACTAAAATACATCCTGCTCCTGCACCGTCATTAGATTTCGACCCATCAAAATATAATGACCAAAATAAAGGTTTATCTACAGTTTTATTTACAATTTCCTCAGCAATTTAACACATCTTGATGTATCTATTTAGGAAAAAATTTCAATTTGAGATGTGAAATTATTAACTGAGAAAGGTGATGATTGAGCACTAAAACTACCAAAGAATGATTCAGATGAGTAGTTACCAAGAATATTATTTTTGAATGCTACAGGCTGGTTTTCTTGTTCAAACTCTATTACAATATGAATCATATGCTTCTCCTGATCAATCTTGATCTGATTTGGCTTCCCTTTATAGGGAAGCCACATGCAAGACCAATCGGTAGAAATATAACCAAGAAGTTTCTCAAACCAGTCTCTACTTAAAATCAAACCATAAAACTCAGGAATATCAACAATTAATATATCAATTCTCTGAACCACTCTTGGATCAGCTAATAACCTAAAAGTAACTGAGTTGATTTCTCCCAATACTTGGACCTCAGTTCTATCCAACTGGAAAATATACACTATAGACTTTTGGGGTTCAATATTCAGTTTAGAACAAACCGAAGCCGACATTATATTCGATGAAGCCCCTAAGTCTATCAAGAAATTGTGCAAATTTCTATTATAAATCTCGTAGGTCAAGAGAAAATGAGGGGTATGGGAATTTGATCTATCTCCGATTAGAATAACATCAGTAGCTTCTACTCTACCAGCTGGTGGCTTACCTGTCTCATTAGCAACTTTGGACAATACAAAATTCGGAAGAGGAGAAGAAGGTATTGCATTTAATTCATTGAGCAAAAATTTTGTTGATGTTTGAGCTTACTAAGCTCAAACATAGTGATATTTGCTTTCGTTTTCTTCATGTCTTCAATGATGTTGTAATCCATAGAGTCTGCAACTACTAATGTTTTAAATGATGAGGGTGGATTGGAAGCTAATGGCTGATTTTGAGTAGGCATCGCTATAGACTTCTTTGCAGGAACCCTTTCTTTAGTAGTAGCACCCATGTTCTTTTTCTTTTGAGTCACTTGAACAGGTTCAGGAGTTCCTTTACTCCTGTTACTTACTGAAAAAGCTTCTTATTCATTTTCAGTATCAAAATTGGGCAAAATGAAGTCCCACATCCAATGACATTCTACAGCTTCCTCTACTTCAATTTCGTCAGATGATAGGACTGTATCTTCTTCTTCATCGTTTTCGGGGTCTAACTCTATGTTGGATATAGCATTAGGGGGTTTTGATTCTGGTTTCTTAAAGTTTCTAAATGGTTTCTTAGTTGAGGTCTCAACTACTTGTTTCTTAATTTCTACCATTTCATTTGACATAGTTTTTAGAACCTTTTGGAGACCTTCCATATCGTATGGATCTTTAGCCATTTTCTTCTTTGAATCATCTTTGAAGGTAACTTTTTTAGATTTTATATATTCAAGAGTAGCTTTCTTTTCTAAGTCAATGATATGTTTTTCCACAACAATTGCCTCTTTCATATTGTCTACTAAAGTAAGCTTTGCATCTCTATCCACAAAGATAGCTATGTTTGAAGGTAAGGCTGATATGTACCATTCACTTCTAACCTCTTCACTAGGTTTCGATGTAGTAGGAATCTTATTTAAGAGTTTATTAAACTATAATTTGAACTCTTTTATAGGCTCTCTAGATTCTATTTTAAGATTTGAGAGATCATTGATTAACATTGTTGTGGAACTGTCATCACCGAATTTAGTTAAGAACTACTCTTGGAAAATATTCCAACTAGTAATGGATCCTGATGGTAACGAAAAGTACCAAAACCCAACTGATCCTTGTAGGGTATATAGGAAAATCCTGACAACCATGTCTTCTATAGTAACTCCCTTTAAATTGACTGACAACATAAACTTGTTTATGTGTTCATCTTCCTGTATGCCTGCATCTGGGTTGAATTTTGGCAACCATTTCTCGGGATGTGCTAGCCATTGGTTCAAAGGTGCAGGCATTATGACTGCACCAGGACTGTTCCATGGGTTCTGTGCCATTGTTGAGCTACTAATGGATGATAGCGCAAATTAATTTCCAATGGGTTGAGAAGTAGAGGATATAGAAGTTCCAGATGGTTGAGAAGTAGATGTTGAAGTTCCAATACCCTGTTGAATGACAATTTGGAGTGGGGGAGTCGATGGTTGACTTTGCAATGGATAATGGAGAAGATGAAATGGATGATGATGATGAGAGAGTTTCTCTATCAGACGCTTTAGTTGTCTTCCTTTCTCTTTTTCTTTTAGGCAAAGGTAATTCAGTAGGTTCAATACCAAGCTTTTCACTCTAAGGTCTAGTGAGGGGATGATAAGGAATGAATTGTGAAGTCACACTGCCTTGAGATAACTCAGATTTCTGTGGTGATATTGAGAATCCTTGAAGTTTACGAATTAGAGACTATAATTCAGGAGATTCTAGATTTGATTTATCTAAGATGTTTTTGGGTTGAGCAGTGGTTGTTGGTTCCTCAACTTCTCACTTAGAAACTGGAGATTTAGCATGCGAGGGAGAAGTCGGAGGTGAGGTGGAGGGAGATTTACTCTCATAATGGATTATAGATTTGGATTTTCCCACCATTCACAGTTCAGACCCTCCTTCTAGCACCAAAAATGCTGATGCCTCGAAAATCACTACATCAACATCAGGGAAAACCACCCGGTCTGGACCTTAAAGCAGCTCCTTTTCCGTTTGGTGTGGGGGCTCTGACTGGATATAATGGGACCAGTTTCCCAATGATTTATAAGTGGGATGGATAAGTGATCTATTTTTAATATCCAACGAGAATGATGAATGATCTATTATAAAATGCAACAATATAAAGTAACTAATCTATCTCGGGAAGTCTTTCTCCTTGTGCAATTTTTGATGGTTTTTATTGACAAGTAAACATATAAATGACTTAATCATAAATAAAAATATTCATTCAAATGATAATTACTTTGTTCAAGTAGTTGAACAAAGTAATTATTAAAACATTATCACACTAATTGTTATATATTACTGACACACATATATATGAAAGATAACAACTCTTAAACATTCAATAGTGAGAAGTCAAAGAATTGTTGTAAGAACTTATACATATATCAATAATATCAAAATAAATAAATGTTAATTCACATAAAAGCATGAAGCAAAAACACAGATAGTAGTACCATATACATTTGAGTCTCCTCTGATATGAATCACATTCATATCCTACTTTTTAACTTAGAAAAACTTTCACAAGAAGCAATAGTGCATATCACATAAAAGCATTCTTTATCAAAACTCAAAATTCAGGTCCAGTTTTTATAGAAATAAATATATCGGAAGCATAGTAGTGCAACTTCCGATCCAAGTCTTAATACAAAAACCTGAGGACTCTTTCTAAAAACATGAAAGGGTCTATAAATACTACTTAAACTAACAAACTATGAAAGCTATGCGCTGGTATAACCAAATCACAAAAATGTGAAAATATTCTTGAAATAGGCATGCTATAGTTGGTCGAAAATGGTTCGTTGTATTGGCTGATCATCTTGTGATTGGAGCTAACAAATGGCGAGCATCGACTGAAGTTTTTCTAGATGACTCATGCGTGTGTAACTGACCGGTGTATGTGGCATCATTAAGTTCGAGAATCATATGGCCAATTGCATCGGTGAGGCATTTCATTACTGTCTGCTAACTATATGGTTTGACAAGGAAAAACCAGAGGGTTTCCCATGTTAAACTTTGAATACCTGTGATCAATCTTTCCCTCTGCTCCAGCTCTTGTTTCCACATCTATTCTAATGATTTTACTAGCGGAAGTTTTCTTGGAGAACACTCTGTTATTAAATTTGATGAATAAAGACTATTATTAATTAATTCAACCACGTTTCCTGTTGCTGATCTGCATCTTGATGTTTCTCTTTCAGCCTTCATTAGCTGAGATTGCCATTCAGTGAATAGAATTTATTTATGCGATTCCTAGATTTGTGGTAGAGTAGTAGCTTTTCCCTCTTTAGTTTCTTGCCAAGAGAGAAAATTTGTTAATCTTTCATCTGCTTTTTCTAGGTCCAGTCTCGCATCTACTGATTTCTCAACCGTGGATGATGAAATTTCACACAGAGGAAGAACCAATGAGATATTATGACATAATAGGCTCAACTGACTAGACAATACCCTAGTAATTTGTAGAGCCTCTGATCTAATTCCTCCCACATGGGGATATTCCTTGAATCTTTCTATCTGAACTGTCAGTTGAGCGATTTGTTCTTCCTTTGATTTACTCAACTATTCATTTAATAACTGCAACTTACTCAATGCTTGGGATATCTCCTGTTGTTTATGAATTACTTGCTCATCAATCATTTGCTTTTCTTTGAGCAATTGATCATTCAACTAGTCATTTAGCTACTTCTGGACTGCTACTTGTTGTTCCGTCTGTTCTATATTCTATTTTCTCTCATGTGCCTGTGCTTCTAGAAAACTGATTGCTTGGTCTTTTTCTTTTAGTAAATTTCTGACCTCTGATGCTTTATCCACTGTGGCCGCTGTGTATGCTCCGGCATACTAAGAAATTTTGGTGAGATTATCAGAAGGATTAACTTCCTCTCTCCATACCACATTCATCATCTCTGTTTGTAAAGTCAAAAGAGGAGAGAGATCAATTTTCCTCTTTTTCCTTTGTCTCTTGATTACAGCCCTATGCTTAGGGCTGTAGAAGACATCTAATGGTGGTATCTCTTCTATGTGTAAAACAATCTCATCGGAGGGATTTTCGGGGATTATTTCTAATTCCTTATGAATCATGGGAGGACCGCTTGTTCCTTCAGTCGGAACTATGTTAATTACTGACTTCTGAGTAGTGGTCACCTCAAGTGTGTTGAATCCTTGAATGCTCTCAGTATTGCTAATGATGGAATCAAATTGCTGTTATTCCTTGATTAGTTTAGGATCAACATAAATGCTTGAATGAAGGGGTCCGCTACTTGTTTCTTGTCTCTGCTCCTGCTCTAGCAACTTTTCCTTTTCGGGAACCTTCTCCATTACAGGAGTATTATCGGCAGCTTGCTGTTTACTTTGACTTTGTGGCTGAACTGTTAGGGTTGAAGCTAATAGATCCAAAGGTAGAGTTTGCAACCTTTGGGCTCTGAGCCTATTGAATTTTTCTAGTCCCTCTTCTCCATATTTGATATTAGCCAATCCTTTAACCCGATAAAATATTTCGGCTGAAGCAAACAAATCATCAAAGTCATCTACTTCATGATTAAATTTGGTAAGTTTAGCTTGAGAAGTAACATTATAGGCAACCTTCCTTGGGTCATATTGCCTATTCAGAATGGTGGCAATATTTAGCATCTGAATCTAATCTGCCTCTTTCTCTGCATCTTTATAATCATGTAAGGTAAAAACACCACACCGTAGGGGGAATGCAGGCCACATATGTTTCTTGGAATTTCTCAGGCTTTTTGACGTTCCTTCAATTGTTATCTGATATGCTAACTCTCGGGCTAACAGTTTATTAGGAACATATAGAGGAAGAACATAGGGTTTGGTAAGACTGCCAAAAAGCCTTACATAAGTGAATTTCTCCTCTCCAAACTAGCTACCCACTTCTGTTAGATCAATTGCTACTTCTTGAGATACCCTAGAGGTAGGCTTATTGAAGATAGAATAGTATACAGGTAGGAAAAAACCATTGTAAATTCAATGCAAGTGATTCTTATAGTAGGTCTTCCACAATTGTTTGTGATAGATATAATTAGGATTAGGATCTTGGGAAGTGCACTTCCATCCAAGTACGAGGTATTCATAATTAAAACAAATGATGTCAAGAATATAATATCTATCAGATAGAATATTTGCCCAATTAGTAACATAACCATGAATCGCAGCTTCCATTAACGCGACCATATCTATAGTAAATCTTGTAGAATCATGTTGTCCCCATAGTCTACACATCATAACTTCAGCATAGCAATAATGAGAGGCTAATGAATCAACAGAATACTTACCCAATGACTTGTGCTTATGTTTCTCCGGGAAATGCCTCTAGTGTCTAATCGAGTCTAATTCCAAGTCATTTTCTTTTGCAAATGCTCACAAGAATGCCTTATTATAATGCTTCTTGGGCGGAGGTAGATGGTACATTTTCCTGAGGTCTTCAGGTTTAAATGACCTAAATATTCTTCGATCAGCCGTGGAAAATGTTCTATCTGAAGTTCGGATTTTCTTGACAACCCATCTAACCACATCAGTGTATGGCAAAATTTTGGCCCACCCTGCTATCCTGTGAAGGTATGAATAGGCCAGTTCTTTGAGAGTTCCTTTTGATTTGTTGGTTGAATCGGTTGTGGCTTCCTCTTCCAATTCTTCAGGCTCCTCTGCTTCTATCAAATTGTAGATACTTTCCCAGCTCGCATTTCCCAGACCGAAGCATGTTGTATCTGATATTAGTCCCTTCTTTCTCGGTTCTGGTTCTTTAAATCTACGAGGTGCCTTGGCCTTCTTAGATTTCTTCCCCATCTTCTCTCGATTCATGAGTTCAAAGAAACTCTGCACATACAATTACAAACCATAACATAGGGATATTTCCACTGAAAGCCAATATGAAAATGAACAGAATTAAGGCAATTGACATATGATAATTCGGACATAATTAAGAACCACCACAAGTGGAATCTTTAAAGGATTTACTCTTAACTGTGAAATTAATAGTCATTCAAGCCGACAATCGTGATGAATAAATACCATAAATACCCATCTCATCGATCATATATTGAATGATTATCTCAATCGTGTCTTTAGGTTTCCTCAATCAGCGATCAGCAATAAATCACAATTCACAATCGGGAGTTTGAAAAGGGTAAGGCTTCATTACTTGCAACGAATATCTCTAATTGCGGTAAAGTGATATTATAATAGGGTGAGGTATGTTTTCGTTAAATTGGTTTGATTCATTAACTTTAAAAGACTTATGCATGCAAACCATTTTCGCGAATGTTTTCTTCTTGAGATCCGCACCTTATTTATTGATCGTAGTCGGGGGTTCGGCTTGTGTTTTAGATCTTTGTCATATGATACCTCCGATTTTTTATTGTGATTACCTTTATTGAATTGGAGGATTTGATGAGGAATTTTTATGCGTATCCCTTTATCATTGTGATATGCGATCTCCAATTGCTTTATCGCAATGTAGAATTATTTATGATGGTTTTTAAAGGATCACTTTATATGTTATCCAAAGGCTTTTCTTATAATGAGGTTAATACTAGTTTTATTTATCAAATCACAAATATCACTAAGTTTATTTTAAAAAGGGACCCATTTCTTATTAAAAATCTTGTGTAAAAGTTTTTAGAAATGGACGATTGTTGTACAACACAACACCTTGTAGAAGTTAAATTATAACACCAAAAGATTGACTAAAAACATAAATGGAAAGCCAATTTTGATTAATGTTGAGTATTGTTACATAATCATTGAACAACATAGCTTTGGGCTCCAGGGGTCCCCTCCAAGAATCATCCCACTAGGCATGCAGCCTCCCCCCTTCCTTGCACAATGAAATTGATCCCCTTGTTCTGCAAAAAAATTGATCTATAGGATATAATTCAGGATTCCCTTCTAGTACAGAGCCCTCATGCTTATAACAGCAACGCTACCCAATTACTCGGATCACATGCATTCCAGTTTAGAATGCACGTGAATAAAAATTGATTTAGAACCAAAACAAGGAGTTTCAATTTTGACAGGTTTCCAATTGATGCAGGACACATTTGTTGAATGTTTGTATTTTAATCCTCACATGATGTACATGTCGAATCAATTTTATTTCTCACTGTGTCTGCCTTGCATCTATTAAATTGTTAAAGGCATTTGATATTTTTTAATGTGACTCGCCTATTGTTGGGTTGTGTTATATTCTTCCGTGACTAGCCCACATAGTTAATTGAGGGGTTAAAATGGGGGTGGATCCCCCCCTTTTGTTGCACTAATTGTGTATCCAAGGGAGGGGGGGTCACAGGGGTTTGAGTGGTGCAGGTAACCCCACTTTATGGGGTCTGGGGCAGCACCCTGGAAATTTTTTTTTTTGGACCCTATATTAGGTTGAGTGGTGTTAGGTCCCTATAATACTAGTGATGCCCCCATTAATATTGTAGTTTTATCCCTTATTAATATTGTTGTGCCCCTATTGTGCCCATATTGTTATTACTATGCCCCATAGAATCCCTCTATTGTTATTTTTGTGCCTTTATATTATTATTGTTAGGTCGGCTTTGTTATATTGTGACCCATTAGACTCCTATATATAGAAAGGAGGTTTTGTCATTTGAATCATCCAAGAAGTTTTCATTTATGTAATGTAAAGGAGGTTGCCCCCTTGAAGAGGCTGAATTCTAAGGTGTTGACCTATATTTTCTATCTTTTTTTGAGCTGGTTTCATAACATTTGGTATCAGAGCTTTGGATCTAGGGTTTTGTTGCTCCAAGTAGGTCATCGTGGCATTTTCGCTATAAATTTTTTCTGCGATGTTTCAGAAGTGAAAGAAAAACCCGTTTGAGATGAAATCGCACTGAACGTCGGGTCTGAATTTCAGAGCTTTTCACGCTATATTTGCAAAGATATGATCTGAGGAAGTTGGTCTTTTTGTAGACTCCTAAATTACATTCCAAATAGGTGACCTGGGGAAAATCATCATAAATTTCTCTCTGGGCAAGGTACAGAAAGAGGACGAACTGTAGTTTCTTGTATATATTTTTTAGAGCCAAAGATTAAAACAGTGACACATGGCACTTCATACAAGTTCGCTCTTCTGGAAAGGTCTATAATCAGGTCATCTTGGGAGATTGTGCATAACTCTTCCTTGGAGAATCCAATTTGGATCATACTGGCGGCATTGGAAAGAGGAAGCAGAGGGCTACTATAGGTCCCAATTTCAGAACTTGATGATCCGAAATTACAGAGATACATTAGATTCAATATCAAGCTCCTACAAAGTGAAAAAATGTGTGTAGTTTTTTTTTTAATTTTTGCATAAGTTTGCTTTGAAAAATTAGCTTGAAGGAATTCAAAGGACATAGTAAAGCATTATTATCAATAATTGATGCCCCGAGGAAAGAAAATGCAAACACCTAGTAAGCAACCTGAAAGCCCTAGCATGACTCATGAAGAAGAGGAAGAAATGCAACATGATATATCAAAATTACAAGCTCAAGTGCAACAAGTGTCACTTGCACAAAAAGTAACAGAATCTAAGATGGATGGTTTAAAGAAAGATGTAGAAGCTAAGATGGACGGTTTAAAGAAAGGTGTAGAAGCTAAGATGGATTGTTTAAAGAAAGGTGTAGAAGCTAATATGGATGGCATGGAAGCTAAGATGCATGGCATGGACGATAAGATCAATGGCATGGATGCTAAAATGGATGGCATGGATGATAAGATGGAAGAATTAAAGATAAATTTGAATAAGTTGCTACAAGAAATGGTCACTAATGGTGAAAGGGTACTAAAGAAAAGTCATGATGAGAACAAAAGAAATGTTAATCATGATTCCATAGATTCTAATGTTGGATCGAAGACCCACCTTATTCCAAAAATTGATATGAGGAAGTTTGATGGCAAGGAGCCCGCAACATGGATATTACCGATATAGCAATTTTTCGATCTCAATAATGTGAAAAACACACAAAAGGTATGTATTACAACTTTATATTTGGAACCAAATCATTTTGTATGGTATCAATGGCTTTTCTCTTGTAAACAAATTATCACTTCGGCAATTTTTATAGAAGAATTGACAGCACATTATGAGGATACAAAAAGCAACACTTTTTTTAGCCAATTGATAAGTCTCAAACAAAAGGGTTCAATAATGGAGAACATTGAGGAGGTCCAAAAATTGAACATAAGGGTAAAATATATTGTAGAGGAGCATAGGATTGATGTGTTCATAGAGACTTTAAAGGATAATATCCAACATGATGTTCGCCTTTAGGAACCTAATTCATTAGAGAAGGCATTCATGTTAGCAAGAAAAATGGAAAGCAAAATTATGGCAACCAGGAAGCATACCACTCACAACTATAAAGATGGAAGGGTTGTTTCCCTTAGCCTTCCACAACCTATAAGGTTGACACCACAACAAATGGAAGAAAAAAGAGCAAGAGGGCTTTGTTACAGTTGTGATAGAAAATACTCTAAAGGTCATAAGTGTGCTCAGAAGAAATTATTCTACATAGATTGTGAAGAGGAAGAAGAAAAGGAGAAAGAAAGGTCAAAAGAAGAGGATATACTCCAAGAACAGAGCCTAGATAAAGAAGAAATTAATCTGACCATATCTTGTAATGCATTGGCTGGAATTACCATTCCTCAAACCATCAAGATAGAAGGACAAATCAAGAAGAAAAAGGTAATAATGTTGATTGATTCAAGAAGTACTCACAATTTTATTCATTGTAAGGTAGCAAAAGAATTGAATTGCTTCTTATATACAACACCAGAGTGTCAAGTGATGGTTGCAAATGCAGGAACAATAAATTGTTCTGGAAAGTGCCATAATATCAAGCTATCCATGGGAGAATATGTATTGACTAGCCCAATGCTTTCCATTCCAATGGGAGGTGCTGATGTTGTTTTAGGAGTCCAATGGCTACAATCCTTGGGTACAATAGCTTTTAATTTTCAAGAACTTTTCATGAAATTTTCTATGGAAGGAAATGAAGTTGTATAGAGGTATTGCAGGGAAATCAAGAAAGATAATCAGCCCTAATGGTATGACAAAGCTTTTAAAAAAGGAACAACGAGGTGTAATTGCACAATTATTTTCGCTAGATGTTTGCACATTGGAATCATCTATTTCTCCAGATCTCCAAATATTCTTGGACAATCATTTCAAGGTATTTGAGACTCCCAAAGGTCTCCCACCTATTCGTGATCATGATCATGCTATTGATTTGATTCCAGGAAGTGTTCCTCCAAACATCAGGCTGTACAGATATCCTATGCCCAAAAGAGTGAAATTGAACGTACGGTTGGAGAAATGCTTGAGGCTGGTATAATTCAACCAAGCCAAAGTTCTTTCTCTGCTCCAGTAGTATTGGTGCACAAGAAGGATGGATCATGGTGCATGTGTCGGATTATAGGGAGCTCAACAAGCTCACTATTAAAGATAATTTTCCCATTCTTGTCATTGATGAATTACTGGATGAATTGCATGGATCAATTTACTTCACTAACTTGGATCTTCATTCAGGATATCATCAAATCAAAATTTGTGTTAGTATTTTTTGATGATATACTAATCTACATCAAGTTTTGGAAGGATCATGTTGAACATGTTGGTAGGGTGCTACAACTATTGGAGGAGAAACAATTATATGCAAAAAGATCCAAATGTTTCTTTGGAGTACAAGAGGTGGAATATATGGGTCATATTGTATCTCATGAAGGAGTTAAGGTAGACCCTAGCAAAATTAAAGCCATTAAGGAATGGAAAATCCCCACATCCATAAAGCATCTGCGAGGATTTCTTGGTTGACAGGGTATTATCGCATGTTTGTTAAGAATTATGGGAGAATAGCAGCACCTCTAACAACACTATTGAAGAAAGATGATTTTCATGGACTCTAGAAGCAACAAAGGCCTTCAAACATCTTAAAGAGGCAATGTGCCAAGCACCTGTCTTAGCTACATCGGACTTCACAAAAATCATTATTGTGGAATGTGATGCTTCAAGAAATGGAATTGGTGCTGTTTTAATGCAGGATGAAAGACCCATTGCTTTTGAAAGTCGTCCAATCAAGGGAAAGTTTTTACACAAAGCTATTTATGAGAAGGAAATGTTGGCAATACTCCATGCACTTAAGAAATGGTGACCCTACCTAATGGGAAGACACTTCAAGGTAAAAACGGATCATGATAGCCTTAAATACTTTTTAGAACAAAGATTATCCTCTGAAGAGCAACAAAAGTGGGTCACAAAGATGTTGGGTTATGACTTTGAAATATCTACAAAAAAGGGAAGCAAAATGTGGTGGCAGATGCACTCTCAAGAAAGGATGAGGATGTGGAAGCATTGTTGTGTGCCATTTCTATTATCCAACCAGATTGGATTAATGAAGCAAGGGAGGAATGGAAGAATGAAGAAGAACTGTGGGCACTTATTCGAAAGCTACAACAAGATTCCAGTACGTTTGATACATTTAGCTGGAAAAATGATTCGTTATGGTACAAAGATCGCTTATACCTCTGTAAGAATTCCCAGCTAAAACAAAAGATTCTTATGGAATTGCACACTTCTCCCTTAGGAGGGCACTCAGGATTTTTAAAAACTTACCACAGGGTTAAGAAGGAATTTTTTTGGGATGGCCTTAAATCAGATATTCAAAAGTTTGTGGCAGAATGTTTGGTTTGCCAACAAAATAAAGTTGAAACAATTAAGACACCGGGTCTATTACAACCTTTTTCCATTCCAAGCCAACGTTGGGAGGAGGTTTCAATGGATTTTATCACAGGTTTACCCAAGTCTGAGGGAAAGAGTGTCATCATGGTGGTAGTTGACAGACTTACCAAGTATGCACACTTTTGTGTATTATCACATCCATTTAAAGCCAGTACAGTTTCCACGGCATTTATGGAAACAATTCAAAAGCTACATGGAAATCCAAAGATTATTGTAAGTGACAGAGATCCCATTTTCACTGGAAATTTTTGGCCAGAATTATTTTCTTGTCTTGGTACTCAGTTAGCTCATAGCTCATCTTATCATCCTCAATCTGATGGGCAAACTGAGATAGTAAACAAATGTTTGGAAGGATATCTTCGTTGCTTTTGTATCTGATAAATAGACATAATGGGTCAAATGGTTGCCTCTGGCTGAATGGTGGTATAACACTTCCTTCCATACAGCAACAAAAATGACCCCATTTATGGCACTTTATGGGTATCAACCACCATCCATCACATCATATTTAAGAGAAAATTCTAAGGTTCAGGCAGTGGAACATCACATCATCAACAACAAGTCCTCCAACTCTTAAGGATAACCTCGTGTTGGCACAGAATAGAATGAAACAACAGGCAGATCTAAATCGCAGTGAAAGAAGTTTTGATGTAGGTGATTGGGTATTCTTAATGCTACAACCATATAAGAAAATGTCCCTCAAGCAAGCTAAGAAGGATAATAAATTATCACCAAAGTATTATGGTCCGTACAAGGTATTGTAAAAGATTGGTACTATGTCATACAAATTAGAGCTTCCCGCAGCTTCTCGATTGCAACCAATTTTCCATGTTTCATGTTTAAAGAAGGTTATAGGCGATAAGCTACCAGTTCAAACAATATTGCCAGAACTTGACGAGGAAGGAAAAATTATATTGGAACCAGAAGCAGCCACAGAAACAAAAAGTCGACAGCTATGAAATCGATCCATTTTAGAGTATCTTATCAAGTGAAAGAACTTATCTGCTGACGATTACACATGGGAGGATGAGAATTTTATACAGAAGCATCCAGAACTACTCAAGCATTGAGGATAACACTTTTTTTGAAGGAGAGGGGCATGTTGGGTCCCCTTAATACTAGTGATTACCCCATTACTATTGTAGTTGTACCGCTTACTAATATTGTTGTACCCCTATTGTGCCCATATTGTTACTATCATGCCCTATAGAAGCCCACTATTGTTATTATTGTGCCCTTACATTATTATTGTTATGTAGGCTCTGATTATGTTATGACCCCTTAAACTCCTATATATAGAGAGGAGGTCATTTCATTTGAATCATCCAAGAATTGTTCATTTATGTAATGTAAAGGAGGTTGCCCCCTCGAAGAGGTTGAATTCTAAGGCGTTGATCTATCTTTTCTATCTTTTCTTGAGCTGGTTCATAACAATGAGTCAGAATTTTGCTTCAGTAATGTAGTAAGAATTTGAAATGTCCTTGATTGGTGAACTTACTTATTTTCTTGGTCTACAAGTTCAACAAACTAAAGATGGTATTTTTCTGTCACAAACCAAATATCTCAAACATATCTTGAAAAGGTATGGAATGGAATATTATAAACCTATATGTACCCCAATAGTAACAGGATGTAGTCTCGGCTCAAATGATGAATTAGCAATAGTACATCAACCAACTTATAGATCCATGATTGGCAGTCTGGTTTATCTAACAGGTACCCGACCTGACATCATGAATGCAGTAGGAATAGTTGAAAGATTCCAAACAAATCGAAAGGAATCACACCTTCAGGTAGTCAAAAGAATCTTCAAATATCTTCAAGGAACTCAAGACTTTAGTTTATGGTATCCTAGAGATGCAGATCTTACTCTTCATGCATATACAGATGCAGATTGGGTAGGAAGTGCTGACGATAGAAAAAGCACTAGTGGTGGTGCATTCTATATGGGTTTCAGGTTAGTGTCTTGGTTAAGCAAGAAACAAAGTTCAATTGCTTTATCTACATCTGAAACAGAATATTTGGTTGATGCATCTTATTGCACACAACTACTTTGGATGATGCAAAATTTGCAAGACATTCAGATCACATGTACTCCATCTATCTCCATGTTATGTGATAATACAAGTGCCATCAGTATTTAAAGGAATCAAGTCATGCACTCCAAGACCAAGCACATACACATCAAGTACCACTTTCTACGTGAACAAGTGCTTGGACAAAAGGTCAAATTGGAGTATGTTCCCTCCAAAGAATAGGTTGTTGATATATTCACTAAACCATCACCCAGAGAAACATTTGAATATCTCAGACAAAATCTAGGAGTAGTTATTGCATCATCCTACTGTTAAATCCCACTTTTTTCAGAGAAAAGTTATTATACGTGTGTTTCATGAAGTATAGTCATGTACACATGTGGGTTTCTATCATTCAAGGAGCACATATGTTTTTTCAGGTAGGAAAAATAGTGGTGTAGGCTCTGATATGGGTGCTTTGTCTAATGTTGATGATTACTATCTATCAATATGCTTTGTTCATAAATTTTTTATCTGACTGAAAAATATGCCTTGATCATTTACTTGTTAACAATGCATATGTAGCACAGGTTCAGGGGGAGCATTAGCCTTCACATACATTCAACATTGTTGGCATTATGGTTGTTGAGTCTAGCTATGGCTTCAGATATTTATACCATTTGTTGCTTAAGTCATGTAAACGTCTAGGGTGTGATATGCCTTCTCATACATCTGAATGAGTCCTCTTGGACAAATTATGTAATCTATATCTCCATTTTTCATGGGATGGATGACTGGTGTATCCCCACCTGGTTGGGTGGATGAGTCAAATTTGGTATATCCCCACTTGGTTGGGAGATGGATGTATGTATGAGTCATTGGTGATAAGAAGGTCATACTCACATAGTTGAATTATAGAGTCATGTTATTATTTTGGAGAATATTTTTGTAGATTCTGCATGTGCTCGGGAGGAGCATGGACAGTTTTAGTGCATCTCAGCATGTACAAAGTGGAGCTCAATCAACAAATTCAACATTTACTCAGGGGGAGCCTAGACAACATAATGTATGTCAAAGGGAGAGAATATCTTGGTCCAATCTTTGCCCTTGATGTCAAAGGGGGAGAGTGTCTTGGTGTTGTTGTTGCCATCAAGTCCAAAGGGGTAGATTGTTGGAATTATGATATAGGTGGTGTCCTTGATGGCAACTCCCTCAGATGACAGTTCATAGTGCAACACAACAGGTCAAAAACAAAGGATTATAGATCAAACTCCAAAGAATGAAGAAAGAGATGTATACACTAGTTCACCTTGTCTAAGGAGCATATACATGTGATTTAACAGAACAAAAGTAGCGTATAACATATACACACACTTTCACAGGAGGAAAAACACATACATGTTGGAAAAACAAGCTTTTGGTCCAAGGTATTTTGATCCAAGGTATTTGATATGACATATTTGGTCCAAGGTATTGACCCTAGGTATTTGGTTCAAGGTATTGGTCCTAAC
This sequence comes from Pinus taeda, assembly GCA_000404065.3. Taxonomy (NCBI): domain Eukaryota; kingdom Viridiplantae; phylum Streptophyta; class Pinopsida; order Pinales; family Pinaceae; genus Pinus; species Pinus taeda. The sequence goes on along the minus strand of APFE030410965.1, from coordinate 59,666 downwards.
TGGTTTTGGTCCAAGGTATTGAGAAAGGCTTAAGAGTATACAAGGAGGAGAAGATCATTAGGCCAATGTGCAAGCAATAAGATTCCAAGGAATACTTCTATCTAAAGTATCTTTTCTGTTGTAGGGTTGTGTTTGGGACTGGATCTAAAATATTCATGTGCCCCTTGAGTTCAAAATTGGATCAAGAATAATGATACTTGAAATGACTTATTCTTGAATGATCTGATATTGGTTAAGACTAGATATGATGTTTTGCGCTTGTTATATTTGTTATATATCATGATCTAGGTTTGTCTGAAGTCTAGAACTACAACAAAGTTCTGAGTCAATATTTGCATATCCGTATGCATGATTATCTCGACCAAAGAGCATGTACAGGCAGGTTTGGTTCTTTCAAGTAGAGTATACAAAAGAAAAGCTTCTTTTCAGATCTAACTAATCTATTTGATCAAATTATGTTGCTTTATTGTTATCAATCAATGAAGTCTTCTTAGATCTGAATGCAAAACTGAATACATAAGGAGGCTGACATTTGATTGATTGATTGTATAAGTGAGAAGAAGTGATCTCTATCCCTACCTGTGTAAAGCTATATAGATATTTAGTATATTAATGGTTGGTGCAGACTTGATTCAAAAGTTTATGTTTGCAGTAGTTTTGAAGGTATACACAGGTTTAATTCACAGAAGTGGTGTATACACACAGGTTGGGTTTAGCTAAGTTGCATATACACTCTAATGCATGATTTTTGAGGTTACAACTGGTTTTGAATGATGCAGGGTTCTAGGTTCAGCATAGTGTTCTCATCTCAGTGATCTAATTATTCAGATCAACTGAATATTCGTTGATGCAGTTTAAGTTTAAAATATTTCATGGGTCGAGTGTGAAAATTTGACGAAATGTGACCTTTAGATTGTGGTGTTGTGATCGAAGAGTATCCAGTCTTAAAATTCATGAAACGTGGTTGCTGGTGGAAGAGCAGAGTTTTCTATAGTTTGGAACCTACATACTAGTAAACATATTTGCTAGTATAAGAGCTAGGGGGTTGTAACTCCCTTCCAATAGAAGCTAGAGAATGAGAGAAGGTTGTAACCTTTTGTAGGTAGAAGCCTACATACTAGTATGAGTCTGCATGAGTATAAGATTGTAAATAGATTTTCTTATTATTAAAAAAAGATAGAGATGACAATAGAAGGTGGTTTTTACCCACATTGGGTTTCCACCTTAAATCTTGGTGTTCATGTGTGTTGCTTTATTCTACTTTTACTGCAATATCTAATAAATCTCTGATATACTGGTTTAATCTCAACACATAATAAATTTTTGTATTCAAGCTTGTTGGTTCGAAATGCATTGGCCAAAAAATTCTCTCATGTGATTTCCACTGAAAGACTTTGTTTAAAACATAATAAATTGTCTAAATCACAAGTTCTCTTCATATACATTGGTTTCTCTAAGCACAGTCACGTGTACACACTAGTTCACTTCACCAAGTAGCGTATATAAATATGTTTGGGAAATAAAATTATCGATTTGACAATATTGATTCACCCCCCTCTTACTATTATTTCCAACAGGAGTGTGGATATATAATTTGGAAAATAATTACTCATAAGGCCATGCGTATAGATTAAATTTGAAATGTATCAATAATATAGCCAAGTATGAAGCATTAATTTTAGGTCTTAAGTTAGTTAGGAATCTAGGAGCTAAAGAGTTTATGTGATGGGAGACTCTGAACTAATTGTAAAATAGATTGATGTTGTATATATGACAAAGGACCCTAGAGTAAGTTGTTATAGGGAAACTATCATAGAAATAATTAACACTTTCCTAGAAATAAAACTTGCAGTAATCCCTAGAAAGTATAACATGCAAGCCCATAGTTTAGCAATGTTTGCTAGCACCTGCAAATTACCCTTCCAATCCAACCATCAGTACACTGCTGAAGTTAGGCACAGACCTACAATTCCAAACAATTTGAAGAATTGGAAAATATTTTCTAATGATGAACATATAAATAACTTTTCAATTTCATAAGAAGAGTTTGTAAATAACAATATAGATACTGGAACATCAATAGATCCTGACACTAAGGATAAGATAGAAATAAATGAGATAGAAGGTGATGAACTAGATAGATTCAACCCAACTAAATTTACCAAATCAAATGTAGATAACTTAGAGCAAATGGAGATTGATGAAATGATCAGTGAAGAAACGGAAGTAATTAATCTCAAGGATAATTTCTTACCAAAGGGATACTTCGATTTTTTTTTCAAAAACAAATATAGCCCCCAATAGTCATTTCCAAAGAGATCAACTTAAATCACTTATGTCTGAGTTGGCTAGGAGTCCATTATTCTAGATGTTTCCTAAATTCTCAATTTCTTAGGTTCCCAAATACATTCTCCTGGAGAATAGAATGAACCAATATAATCTCACCCTATCAAGAAAAAAGGGGCTAGATCTAGTCTCCATAATATAGCATTGAAGCTGTGATCTTGTGGGAACCTATCCCTTTTAGGAGGAGGATACTAGGTTGTAACAATAGAGACAAAGATTTAGAGATAAGTTTGGTAAATTCCATCACTCTTGTTTGAAAATTCATGTATAAATAACTAAGGAATTATTTGAATCACACATTGGAACACACTTGTGCGTTTTGTGATGCCTATGAAAGGATCACAAAGAAACATTTCCTTTTAGTTGTGGGTTTTCAGCGACATTCACAAGTTGATTTGCTACGAGAGAAAAATCTTGTGTCCCTTTTGAGTTGTGATATGATTCTATGGACCCAACCACCCCTATCGATTCCACTATATATCTCATGCTAGATAAGCATGTGGAACATGTATATCATGCACCTAAGGGCATTGTCTAGAAGGCAACACACAATCCTAGTCTGAAGGATTCCCGACATTATAATATTGTTGAGGACTTAGCCCAAACGCCATGTTCCATAGCTTCCTTGGAGGTTTTGTAGAGCTACCCCATTCAACGTAAAGCCTTTGTTGACAACTACAAAAGGGAAATATCCTTTAGAATCTAGTTTGATCATGTTTGACATTGATGCCCCTTGTTTTAGACGCTCATCAAGTCAATTTTTAGATCTCAATGCATATTTTTAATCATGACATATACCACATTTCAGTGTAATAAAGGCCTTCTACTTGTGTGACACTAATGTCATATTGGAATTCTATTGGTTCTCTAACACTTGATATTCCAAGTACTACCTTACAGGTCTTTTCAGGACATCATTTTGTACCTCAATGATTTTTTCTAAAGTTTTACACCAAGCTAGGGGTAAGACTACCTAGGTTGATATTGAAGTTGTATATGCTCCCTTGGACTACAATATTTTCCTTGGTCATAGTTGGTTTTATTCCATGTTTATTACCACGGATTCAATGTTTCATTTGATTTGGTTTCCCCATGAAGGCAAGATTGTCATGATTGACCATTTGGATTATTGTATACTATCAACCAAGGAATCCATTGCTGGAAATTTTGGGCCACTCATTGGATATAACCCTACAACTCATGAGAATGTTGGTGTGGGATCATTTTTAAATTGAATTTATTATTAGTGTATTTTCCTTACCCCCACCTGACATCCCTTCTTCTTTTACTACTCCTATTCATCTAGTCTCTTTGAAAACCTATGGACCCCATCCATCTCTTGACCCTTGGGTGGTTCCTTCTTCTTTGGATTTAGATTACTATGGTGAGCATATGCCACCTATATTGGAACTGATTTCCTATTTTGTAGTCCTACCAGTAGCTCCTAACATTAGTTAGAAATCCCATCCCAATATGGAACATGATCTAAATCCTTTTCCCACATGGGCCATCACTCTGCCTCTTCCATGTGACTCCTTCAATGATGAACCTACCTCTAGGCAAGTTATCTTGGAGGTCACAACTCCTATTTATAATCCTAAGGAGATTATGCCTCTTGATGTCTCTAGTCTCCTTGATTAAGAAAAGGTAGAGATTGGCAAAGAAAATATTGAATCAACCCCAGGGGCATTTCCTCAACCATCCTTGGAAGTGTCACGCATGGACTAATTCAAGTCTTGGGATTTTAATGTTTATCTTGTCAATGAATTGTCCAACTCATATCCACCCATTGAATAGTGACTTTTAGCTCCTTTATGTATTGATAGTCCTTGTAATGGAGTTGTATTAGATGATGAAACCACTTACTTTGTATTTCCTCGGGTCATTCTTGATAATGCTATGGTTATCATTTTCCCTATTATCATCAACCTTTAGGAATATGACAATTAAAATTTTCATGGCATGGCCCCTTTATGGTGCACCATATGCTACCTCCACTCCACTATGATTTCATGTATGGGAATTTGTTACACAACATTTTGTCATGCCTCCTGAACTTCCCTATGACATACCCTGAAGTGCTAGAAACATCACCATTATACATTATACACATCCATGTATACAACTTAGATCCCTCTTAATATTTTGTTTGGAAAATGTCTTGAGCTTTCCCTGAAAAAATAGCTCTTAAAACCCTAAAATGAGATTCATTGTTGTTATGAGGGTTAAAACAATGATGGTCGCTTGTTGCACTATGTTTGACCAGTGATGGCATCGCTCTATTCCCTTTCATACCTATGATGGTACCAAAAAGGTAATTTTTTGAAATGAGATGAGAAGCTTTGTGATCTAGAAGCTTCCAGAGTGGTGAGCTAGAAGTGGTTTCGCATAGATGAGGTTAAATCCTCCCAATTTTACCTCTTTGTCTTATCCCTATGAACTACCTAGTTGAGATGTGGGCCTAATCCTATATTTAGAGAAGTCCCAACTCCCTCTCCCAGCCTATAAATTCCTCCTCTGCCTTTCCCAAATGGTTGGATTATGTCTATTTGCACCCCTATGTTGAGCTTGTGCCTAGAGGCCATTCATTAGACTTGGAGAAGGAGTGCTTGGAGAGTTTCTTGGCTTGGACTTGGATTACCACTCAAGGAGAGCCTTTCAACATCAAGGATTTGGTTGCAAGCTTCCCTTTATTTATTACATAATATACAATTGTTGGTTCATCTTCCCAAACTATATATGTTCATGTATTTATTAGCTTGACATTCATTGATTAGTTAAGTAGGTTGTTATTGGATTTTCTATTGGTTTTGGCATGCTTTTTTGTCTCTTTATCACTTATGTAGGTACATACATGCTAAGAGAAGTAGGAACAAGTCCGTGATACAAGAAGTTCAAGTCTCTCAATAAAGGAAACCAGAATAGCATCAGAACGAGGTAGGTCATCTCTTTCATTCTACTTTTCAATTATAATGTAGGAAGATGTCTAGTTGATTGTCACTTTAGTTGCTAGACACACTCATTAGGTTAAAGGGATCGTCTCTATTAAGAGAGAGGATTAACCTTGTCAGCAAATTGGAGATTCCACTAGGAGCCTATGACCCTTTCCTTCCATTTTTTTACCTTGTCTTTTGACGAGTTTGATCAACCATTCATTTTTAGACTTAATTACTTGTTTGTAGTTAGTGTCACTTTCTGGTAGATGCTTGAAGGTTGTTGATTTGAGTTGTTCTTGAATATTTTGTGTTTTTTCTTTGGTTTTCTCAACCATTGCATTTTTACCCTGATAGTCGCGATGATATCATGGTTTTTTTTATTACAATAACGATGATCACTACATTCCTCTTGATAGGTGTGATGATTGCAGAAGATTAAAAAATTAGGGTTTGTCTCTTATTATCATTTCTATTTACCTTCTTCAAGTGATTTACCAATGTGATCTTGGTTGACTCTCTTATTTTCTGATTGCAATCACCTTTGAACTTGGTTTGAGTGTACCTAAAGTTTGATTATCCTTTTAGGGTTTATAGATCTTCTAGGTCAACCTTCGTCCACTCATTATTATTCTCATAAGAGATTAGACATCAATTGCCTATGGTAAAGAGTCTTTCTGTGTTTAGACACCCTTTGTAGATCAATTTTGTTCTTGTATCCTAAGTTATCTTCATTAGTAGATATTGTGAAAGTCACTTAAGCTCCATTTGAAAAACAACATATTACAAATTGATTGTCTCATTTGAATGAAAAGGAAGTGTTTGTGTTGAATTTTGTGTTTTGAAAAGTGAAAGTGAAAGTGAAAGTGTCAATATTTTCATAGTTTTGGAAGAATTTTTAGTTGAATTCAAATCATTGACGTGAAAGGGATTTTCATATTTGTTGGCTTCCTTGTATTCTCTTTTATGTTTTCACTAGATTACATTTATTGCATTTTGAAAAATACAAAAAATCATAATTATACCTTAAGGTAGTTTGCTTTAAGGTTTTTTTTGGCATTGCATTTGCTTATCATATGAAATATTGGATTTCATATTTTGCATTTAGTATTTGGAGATTGTCATGGATGCACTTTTGCATTTGGTTTGATGCATGATTTGAGTGATATTCTTCCCCACATAGATAGCTTTCATCGAATTGAAGGATTTCATTTCATCATCTAGTTTGCATTTTAGGAATAGGTAACATTGTTATTGCCTTGAAATTAAAACATAATTCCAAGGTCAACCTTAAAATATATCAATTAATCTAGGGAGCATTTAAAACGTTAACATTCATATTTAGTGGTCTAGGTTAGAGACATGTTCCATCGTCTTTAAAGCTTATATGTTGTCATTCGCTTCAACATTAGACAACACTAGCATAGACTTGTTCTCCCCATATTGTCGTGTATATAAAGGGAGACCCCCATAGGTTGCAAACCTTTATCCATAGGAAGTTGAGTTCGCCACCCTCTAAATGTGATACAACGAACACAACATTTAGGGAGATTTCCTACACGTATGTCATGTCCTTCGTAAATTTATTTGCTGAGGTATATATTGTAGTTTAGAGTTACATGGTAGTCCTTTTTACCTAGATTCACCTGAGCAGTCATTTGGATCTTTTCTGACTCTTTAAATATGAAAAGATCATTGCTCAACTTGTCCTTTCAAGCTCGTTAAATCATTTGAAGGAGACTAGAGTTATTTTTTCATCCTTTTCTCGACTCTTAAAAGATGAAAAGGCAAAGTTTTGTTTCTAAAAATAACTGCCCACAATAAATGTGTCGAAACCAAGAAGTTGCTTCTTGGACTAATATTGAGTGATTCCTCGTTAATTTCAAGATTATTAAAAGCCCTATATGAATCTCCTTTCATTTTTTCTTTTGAGAGGAAGTCATCATGGTTGAACCATTGAGTTCATCTCATACTTCCCCTTCATTATTTAATACTGAAGGGTCCTCCCAAGGATTTCATACGAAACTTCCTCAATCACTTGTGGATCAAGGTTTTGAACTTGGAATTACTCTAAGCATCCAACCATTGTCTTCTCGTACACCTCCATCCAATTCTTGGTCACCTCAAGAATCTGATCCAAATACCTCTAGTAATCCTATTTAGACCCCTAAGAGTCCCTAGACTCCTAAGAGTTCGTAGAGGCTTGTTGTCTATTTGTCAAATCCTTTATTGAATTCTATTGTGATATATCCTCAATGTCCTTATAGTCCCTACAATTGGCCTCGTATTCCTTTGGAGTTGTCTCCTCATACATCTTAGGTTACTCGTCACTAGTTGTTTCCATCTATGGAGTCATAAGGTGAAATTCCAAACACTTCTCTAGGTCATTCAGGAGTTTCCACTACCCATACTCCCCATGTTGATGATGAGCAAGGATATGAATTTCTTCCATAAGGCTTTCCTTATACAAGAAGAGTCCTATCTCTCACCTTTCCTAAGACTAGTGGACCCATGTTTCCACATTGTTATACCACCTTAGCTCAGTTAGCTTCGGGTATTCCTAGTGCATTATCATTGTATCAAAATCCCATTTGGTCTTCCAATGCTATGCCTATATCAGGTCCATTCATTTTGAACACGACCTCTCGAACTTCTGTACAAACTATAGTCACCTTAGTTCCTATTCAGCCTACCATTTCGTCACATCCTATCTTGTCATTTCAACCGAACCTTTCAGTTCAACTGATTATTTCAGGATGGGTCTCGGTAAGTTCTTCTACCCCTCCATTAAGTGGAAAAAATGTGCCATCACCTGGGGGGCAAGATTCGAATACTCCTCTTGTTTCATGTGAAAATAATGTGAATGGATTTCAAACTCACATGGTTAGATTTAATCAACCTTATTATGGTAGATTTCCTAACTCTGCTGGCCCATCTGGGTTAGGTAACATCCAATACTAGCAGACTTATATGGCTCAGATTCCAATCCAACAGGCTTATGTCCCATATGGTTCGCAAGCCTTGGTTAATCCATCTTACATTTCTCAAGCAGGAGCTTATGTCCAACCTGGTCAATCTGTTATTCCTGGTGGATATGGCCAGATTCAGTTGGGCAATTATGAATACCCTTAGGGTATAACCCAAGGAACTATCTAGCTATCCATGCAACAACAAAGACAACCATTGCAACATTAAGGGAAACCTTCGCACCAATAAGAGAAACCTTTGCAAAAGCAAGGGAAATATTTGCAGCAGTAAGGGCAAGCATTGCAGCAGTAAGGGAAACTATTACAGCAGCAGGGGCAACCTTTTCTGCAATTGCAACAAAATTTTTAGCTACAAACTCAATTTGTTCAACAGTCTACCCAACCTTTTTCCTTGCAAGGCCATCCTTTGCAGCAGCAAGCTCAACCTTTACAACAATAAAGTCAACCTTTGAAGCAACAAGGTCATCCTTGGTAGCAACAAACTTTATATTCGTATATATAGGGTTAGCCTCCACAAGCTCAAGGTCAAACCCTGCAGCAACATGGTCAATATCCTTACGTCCAAGGTCAACAGGTTCAACAACCTTATAACCGTATGATGCATACAATTCTTATCAATGGCCTATGGTTGGACAATATCAAGCTTATTTTTTAGCCCTGAACTTGCATCTCTCCTACACACTTTCTTATACCTTTTTCCACTCACCTGAACCTCCTAAGATATCAAAATCATTGCATACTGATTCCAAAATAGCATTAAAATGGTTTTCTAATTATGTTTTGTGTTTGTTGTTTGAACTAGATTTTTGCTCATGAGTTGCAGAATCTTGTCACTTTCCGCAGTTATTTTTGTTAAACTCTAGGTTGCAGGTGTCACCAGGAAAAGCAAGCCACATGGGAGTCCTACAGAAATAGGACTCTATTTTCAAACACGTGAGGACTTTTGTGGCCTTCCCTAGATCCCCGGGGAGATATCGACACCTGTGAACTGCTCCACAAGGCGAATCCAACAACCACCCTTAATAGATTTAACTATCACGGCAACCATTATGCTAAATCCATGGACACCGTCTTTTACGTGTCTCTATTCACGTAGTTTTATAAGGAAAATATTTATGTAACCTTTGTTATAAATAATGCGTTTCTATACACATAGTAGTTAGTCTTTTGAATGTAATTTTGCTGTTAAGAATTCACTGTGCCGTGACACTAGTTTTATTGTTGTAATTGTGTTTTGAGATATACAAGAAGACTTTGTTCTACATGCTTGCGTGAACATAATTTTAGATTGATAGCATGTTGTCCGAGATTGTGTAGAGGGCCCCTGCACACTGAGGTTTCGTTTCCATTGTTGCTTTATAGTCTTTATGTATCATTTCCTTATTTTCACTGCACACGTTTTATAGTTATTCACTTGTGTATATATTTCTAACATTTCAATTATGTCCATGACTTTACAAGCTTTGTATAACGTTGATCAATGTGTGCATGTTTTAGGATAGAGTAGGCAACCTGGGCATCTGTATATAATTTTCACAATAACTAGTGATATGGAATAGATCCTTTCCTGACTTTGCTTTTCTTAGTTTCTTTTAATTCCAGTTCAGTTTTTTTTATTTTAGTCTTGTTCATTTGCTTTGTTAAGTTAGTTTAGAAATCAACCCACTCATGTCATTGACAGTTACCTCCGAAAGCCATAGCTAGACTAACTGGTGAGGGATCGAAATATGAATGTTGTGATTTGGTTTTAGTTTACTTTTCTGCAATTAGATATTGGATTGCTCATTTCATTGATGGTTACCTCTAAAAGCCATAGCTAGACTAACTAGCGAGGGATCGAAATATGAAAGTTGTGATTTGATTTTAGTTTACTTTTCTGCAATTAGATATTGGATTGCTCATTTCATTGACGGTTACCTCCGAAAGCCATAGCTAGAATAACTGGCGAGGGATCGAATTATGAGTGTTGTGATTTGATTTTAGTTTACTTTTCTGCAATTAGATATTGGATTGTTCATTTCATTAACGGTTACCTTCGAAAGCCATAGCTAGACTAACTAGCGAGGGATCGAAATATGAATTTTGTGATTTGATTTTAGTTTACTTTTCTACAATTATATATTTAATTGCTCATGTCATTGACGATTATCTCCGAAATCCATAGTGAGACTAACTGGCGAGAAATCAGACTATGAATGATGTAATTTGATTTCAGTTTTACTTTCTTTGCAATCTTTTATTTCCTTGAGCAGAGATGATAGTTTCATAATTACTAGTTCATTAATTACTTGTTTTAAATAGCAGCATATTTTCATTCTTGATTCAAGTATTATTTTCATCACTAGTATGTTCTAAGACCTTCTCAAGTGTTAAGTTTTGGGAACCCTTATAGAGGACATAATTGCCTTAAAACATATAACCATACTTGCCTTCTAGAAACTTAGGAATAGGAATTCCATTCACATTATGAGATAAACGAAGATAAAAACCCCCCAAAAACAACATAAAAATAAAAAACGACAAAAAGTAAGAAAGAGGTTATCTTGCACATATAGTGCGCCACACTTCATGAGTTTACGACTCCCAGATTGATAATTAATGTAGCAATTTAGGACACACTAAATTGACCAAACATTTTGGTGCCGTTGCGAGGGAAGTGTAACTAGGTAGCCAATTTCTTAAAAAAAACAACAATAAAAGGAAGGGAAAAATTGATAACTTCTTGAAGTATGCTCTCCTCTTGCACCTAGTGTGATCTGGAGGATCAAAAAAGAGATTTATTAGTTCAATAATTTCTTGATTATGCTTTCTTATTGCACCTAGTGTGATCTAGAATATTAGAAAGCAAATTATTGGCTCGACTTGACAAAAAAAATAAAAAATAAAAAATGCCATGCATAGAGCAAGAGATTCTAGGGGAAGGTTTATAGCTAGAGCCAAAAGTTTGATTTTTACAACTCCAACTTCTTTAAGGCATAGACAACATACACCTCCATCTACTCCCAGCCTTAGGATTCCTGAAATTCAAGGAGCAGTAGCTGAATTAGAAGACTCTCCCACACTATCTACTGAATCTAATCTAGGAGAAGAACCTTTCTTCATTTCTACAGGGGAACACATTGTAATCAAGGAAGTAGAATCACCTGAAGAAGAGGAGGGGGAAATTCTTCCTTGTTCACCATTAATATAAGAACTAAAGGACTTTGAGGACTCAGAGGAAACTATCATGGCAGAGCAAGTAGTAGATGGATTTGGAGGAGGGGGTAGAGGTAGAGGAGGAGGAAATAATGCAGGAGGTAGAGGTAACAAGAGAGGAAATAGGGATGGAGATAACTCATTTGGATTCCCTATAGCCGATGAGGAAGCTCATACAACAATGAAAAATATTTCACCATCTGTCCTCCCAAACTTTCATGGGTTGAGGAGTGAGGATCCTGAGACATTTCTATTTGAGTTTGAAGTCTTGTGCCGAACCTATGACTATATGGAATACTCTCAAAAACTCAAACTATTTCCTTCAACATTGAAAGGAGCTGCTTTGAAATGGTTCATGGGATTAGTCACTTAGTCGATTAGGACTTGGAATGATATGAAACAAACATTTCTTGATAGATAGCTGGATTATTGTATGCCCACCAATCATAAGGATGAGGTATTCAAGATGATCCAAAAAGAAGATGAAAACTTGGAGAATTTACATGAAAGATTTCAATACAACTTAAAGAGAGCAAAGATGAGAAACTTAGATGAGGAAACCTTGAAAGCCCTTTGATTGAAATCCATTAGAGATGAATGGATATATATTTTAAACATGATGGGGAAGGGAGACATTTCTCAACTTCCACTTCGTGACATAGCAGAACTATGTGTCCATCTCTCAAGAGGAAAATCTAAAACGGGAAAAAGGCCTAGAGATCCTTCTCTTATTAGAGCAAATAATTCTACAACTGGATCAGTAAGTAGGGTAGAGATTGGAAATATGCTTTATGAATTCAAAAGTGAAATTTTGGGAAGCCTTAGTGAATAGCTAGACACCCTTAAAATACAAAACAAGCAGAAAATAGAAGTTGATGCCTTGGCCATCTTTTGGCCAAAATGTATGAAGAAACATGCTCTAAGGGAATGCCCCTTGGATGCAAAAGTTGTAGAAACATGTATTATTTGCTCGGAAAGTCATGAGACCAAGGATTGTCCTTCAATTCCTGGACTCAAGGCTGTCTTTCAAGAGGATCCAAATTCAATAGAATCTCTTTGTTTTATTTCAAGAAGACCTTGGGGCAACAAAATCAAAGGTTTAACAACCCTATGAACGTTTAGCCCCTGCCAAATTGGAATTCTTGACAACAACCTTGGCCCCAACCTAAAAATCCATATCAATCATGGGCACAAGGGATGCAGAATCCTTATGGGAGATCTGCTCAATTTTATTAATATCCTCCATCTTTTCAAAATCAACAAACTCCCCAGCTTCCAAATAAAAATCCACAACTTTCATTGCCATTTCCTCAATAACAACCCTCTCAACAAAATCCAAATCCTCAACTCATGCTTCCATTCCAACAAAAGACAAATCAACTTCTAGCTCAGCCATTGCCAAATCCTAACAACAAAACTCCTTAGAATGCTTACATGATAGAAGGACAAAGATTTCCTACCTATATGATTGTTCCTCTCAATGATGTACAACTCAGGTCTAGTAGAGTTTTAGAAAAACCTTCTATAGATGTTGAAGAGGAAGATACCTCTGAGGAGAATTCTCTTAAAGCCAATAAAGGTTCTGAGGAAGCATCTCTTCAAAACCCAATCATTGAAAAAGAAAAAGAAAAAGAATCAACCCCCACAACTCCTATAGTTGAGCAACCTGCATCTTCATCCACGCCTCCTTTCCTTGAAAGATTACAAATTGACAAAGGGGTGGAAGAACAAATCCTTTTTCCTAACTATGACTTCCTAGATGAATAAAAGAATGTCTGTATGAAGATTCCCTTGCTACAAGCCATTAGAGAAATTCCTATTCTAGTAAAGACAATAAAGGAGTTGAGTCTGAAAAGACCAGGAAGGAAGCCAAGAGATACAAGAAGAATCCACCTGGTAGGAAAAATTACAATTATCATGATTCCAATTGTCAAGACACATATAAATGGGATAGAAATTCCAAATACTTTGATTGACCTAGGGGCTGCTATCAACATCATGAGTAGGCAGACTATGGAACAACTTAAACTTCCTAATCTTCTTTTTACACCTACCTTACTGCAACTTGCAGATAGATCAATAATCAAACCAGATGGTGTATTAGAAGACATTTCAGTCTCCTTAGATTCTTGGGAATATCCAGTAGATTTCATGATTTTGATTCCCAAGAGTAATTTAGGGGGACATCCACTCATCTTAGGAAGACCTTGGCTAGCCACAGTTGATGCTTTCATTAGTTGTAGATCTAGGGATATGTACATTTCTGATGGTAATTCAACAAAGAAATTCAATTTGTATCCTCCAACAAAAGAAATCACAGAGGTAGGAGAAAATGAATGGGTCAATGATGAGGACACTATACAACCCGTGTTTACCATTTCTGAAATCAGTGAAGATAGCCAAATTCTGAACACATTAGAAAATTTTGAAACATCTTCAGAATATGACCTCACACAATTTCAGTTAGATTCTGACATTGAATATTTATCATCAAGACAAATGTCTCTTTACTCTATGGAAGAGTTTGGTAGTTCTACCATTGAGATTTTTCCAGGTAAAACATTGAATATCAACAAAAATTTGGAAAAGTTACAACGGGAAGAACTAACCAAAATCTTGCAAAAACATTCTACTGCATGTGCATGGGAGTATATTGATATGAAAGGTATTGATCCTAAGACTTGCATTCATCACATCTATATTGAGGAAAATAGTAGACCAATCAGACAACCTCAGACAAGAATGAATCCAAATCTTAGAGAGATAGTGAAAGAAGAGCTCCAAAAACTACTCAACGTAAACTTCATTTATCCAATTTCAGATAGCCGATGGGTTTCTCCTTTGGTTATAATACCCAAAAAGAATGGTAAATGGAGGGTATGCATTGATTACAGGGAATTGAATAAAGCAACTTTGAAGGATCACTTTCCCTTGCCCTTTATTGATCAAGTATTAGATACATCAGCGGGCAAAAACTACTTTTCATTTCTAGATGGTTTTAGTGGTTATATTCAAATTCAGGTAGCACCTGAAGATCAAGATAAGACCACATTTACCTGTCCATGGGGAACTTTTGCCTATCGAGTGCTTCCTTTTGGATTATGTAATGCACCCGCAACATTCCAAAGAGCGATACTACGAATCTTTTCTGATCTAATCCATGATTGTGTAGAGGTTTATATGGATGACTTTACAGTTTATGGTTACTTGTTTGAAGAAGCATTAGCAAATTTGGAAAAAGTAGTTATAAGATGTAAAGAAACAAACCTTTCATTAAGCCATGAAAAATGCTTTATGATGTTTATTGAAGGTATTGTTTTAGGACATCATATTTTAGGGAATGGGATTAAAGTTGATAGATCAAAAGTTGAAGTCATCTCCAAGTTGCCTATTCCAAATTGTCAAAGAGATGTTAGATGTTTTCTAGGATTTACTGGATATTATAGAAGATTTATAGGAAACTTCACCAAAATAGCATATCCACTCTTCAAACTGCTTACAAAAGACTGTGAATTCAAATGGGGTCCTGATTGTCAATCAACATTTGAAACATTGAAAACAAGAATATCTTAAGCGCCTATCTTGAGAGGACCAAACTAGAAACTTCCTTTCCATATTTCTACAAATGCTTCAAATACAGCTCTAGGGGCTGTGTTGGGACCAAAATATTTAGTCCCTTATGCCATTTACTATACCAGTAAAAATTTAACTCCTACTGATTTGAACTATACTATAACTGAAAAAGAGTTCTTAGCTGTTATTCATGCAATCAATAAGTTTAGACATTATATAATAGGCTATGAAACTTTTATTCATACTAATCATTCTGCGATTAGATAGTTAATGAACAAACCTGTTACTAATGGCAGAGTTACAAGGTGGCTCCTACTTTTACAGGAATTCAATGTTAATGTGTTGGATAGACTAGGGAAACAAAATACAGGAGCTGATTTCTTGTCTAGGATCCAGAATACTAAAGAAGATTCTCCTGTAGAGGATAAGTTTCCTGATGAATATTTATTTGCAGTAACTACTAAGACCCCTTGGTATGCAGATATTGCTAACTATTTTGTTACAGGGAAACTACCTCCACATCTATTTCCTAGTGAAAGAAGAAAGATTATTCAAGAGAGTTCAAAATATTCATGGATTTCTAACGAATTGTTTAAAACAGGGCCAAATCTTGTGATCAGAAGATGTGTTAGGGAAGATGAAATGCCTGATATCCTGAGGCATGTCATGATGAACCATGCGGTAGACACTTTGCTGACAAAAGGATAGCCTATAAAATCCTCTCTTTAGGATATTATTGGCCTTTGCTCTTCAAAGATGCAAAACAATATGTCAAAAGGTGTAACAGCTGCCAAAGAGTAGGGAAACCTACCCTTTCAAATGAAATGTGATTACAACCACAGGTACTCATTGAACCCTTTGAAAAATGGGGTTTAGATTTCATTGGACCTATTCATCCACCATCTAAAAAAAAGAAGTATATATTGGTATGTACTGATTATGTCACTAAATGGGTAGAAGCCAAAGCATTATTTCTACTATTGAAAATTTAGTTATTAGTTTTCTTTATGAGGATATTTTTACTCACTTTGGTGTTCTAAGAGAAATTGTGATAGATCAGGGAAGTCAATTCACATCCAACCTAGTGGAGAAGGTGATGGAAGAATACAAAATCAAGCACAGAAGATCTACTCCTTACCATCTGCAAGAAAATGGTCAAGTGGAGTCTACAAACAAAGTTCTTGAAAGCATCATCACCAAAACTGTTTATCTACATAGAAGAGATTGGGCAGAAAGGCTTCCTGAAGCCTTATGGGCCTACAGAACTAGATGGAGAAATACAACAGGACATTCTCCCTATGAACTTGTTTATGGGAAAGAAGTCCTGCTCCCCATTTAGTTCCAAGTAAAAACTTTCAAGATGGCAGTTCAGTTCGGGATGGATCTATCAGAAGCCCAAAAGCATATAATGGAGCAGTTGAATGAGCTAGATGAGATCAGACAAGAGGCAATCCTAAGAATTGATCTAGTTTAATATCAAAGAGCTAAGTGGCATGAAAAATACATCAAGGAGAAAAAGTTTCAAGAAGGAGATTGGGCATTGCTATTTGATTCCAAGTTTAAAGATTTTAAAGGAAAATTTCAGACTCATTGGCTTGGGCCATATGAGATTGATAAAATATTTGGCAATGGAGCGGTAAGAATCAAAACCATTGATGAACATCAAACTCCTCTTATTATGAATGGCCACATATTAAAGATCTATCATAAGCCACTCTCAAAAGAGGAATTTTTCAAAATCTTTCAAGATAGTTCTGCAATAAGGCTAGTGAAGAAGAACCCTTCTTCTCTACCTGCCTAGCCTTTGTTCTTTTCTGTTCTAAAAAAAAAAAAGTGTATAAGCCTGAAAGCTAATAATTTATTGGCAGTCTTATACATAAAATACAGGGCGAAAATCAAGAAATTATGACCCCCTATATTTTCCAAAAAAAAAAAAAAAATCTCTCTTTCTCATTTTCATTCCACTCTACTTCATTTCATTCCACTCCACTTCATTTCATTCCACTCCACTTTCATTTCATATTATTTCATTTCACGAATAAAAGTCTTTTTCGTGACCAGTTTTCATTCAGTCAGTCATTAATCCATCCATCTCCATTCAGTCATATGATCGTTGATTCAGTTTCTGCAGCTAAATCTAGTTCCCGTAGTTGCAAACTGATTCCGCAACTAGTTGTGTTTTCGTAGCTAGCACCCTGTCATTCGACATTGGCAGTTAGATAATAAGAAAAAATAATAAAAATCAAATGCAGGTATGAACAAGGACATATTATGAAGACATGGGGCACCTAAAGGCATCAACAAGGAGTAGCTAATCAAAGGTTAATGGACAACAAGTGGCAAAAATTCTAATGTATGAGTAGAAATTTATTTCAAATAACATTCAAAGCACATTTTTGCATAGTTATGAAACCATAAGCTCCATTATATGCAATGATTGGTGTGATAGCATCCATAACCATTCCACGACCTATGATTCCTCCACGAACCATGCATTTATTTTTCCAACGGCCTCATGATTATCCCTCAGATTTAACTTGCATTTGGCTACACTTTTACACTCCACCTGTAATCATGGGGCATGTTCGATTTGATCACGACTCTTCTCCGCCGTACAAATTCTGCAGCCATTTCATGAATGTGTTTACATCTACTCCATAGCCATTCACTTTAAAAATTCTATCGGGTTCAGTTTAGTTCCCTATTATTTTATTGAAGCCACGGTTACATTTCCACCTTGTCCACATAAGCCTCCGCTCCATTCTATGAATTCACCTCCATTTCCCGTCCTCTGTTTTCTGCTCACAGTAACTGGTTCTATCCATAAACCCTATTCACTCCTGTTAACACAGCTGTCTGATCTCCGCTAAACCCTTCTCACAGAGATGAATTTTAAGAACAGAAGGAAGGAATGGGTCTGTTGCTGAGAGCAGAACTGGAAGGGACCAAGTTTATAGAGGGGTACCCCCAAGTGAAAAACATACTGAAGAAGGCACGGTGACTACGATTCATTCAAACGTTCAGAGGCTACAATAAGGAGATTACAAAAGCTTTTGCAAGGTCTTTTAACGGCTTGGAGGTGGAAATTGGGGACCTCAAGTTTACAGTCACTGAGGCATCTATAGCAGCTGCTACATAACTCCCAAAGGAGGGAGAGCGTTGGTTCAAGAACAAGAGCTTTGACGAGAAGGCTTGGAGGGTTATTCTACCCAATCTAGGTATGGATGTAACTATATTCAATTGAGGAATTCCTGTCCATGCTTTAGAAGAGAAGTGGGCTAGTATATTGTTGATTATTCAAAAGTTCATTACATGTGAAGGCCATTTTTGATCAATGTATATGTATCATACCTAGTTGCTGATGAACTTTTTAGAAAATCAAACCCTCAATCTGCCTTAATTTTTATTACTGAGCTTGAAAAAGATGTGCACAACCATCCAAAATAATATAGAGGACATAAACCCCACCTATATCATCACGGGCTTGTGAAAATTTTAATTGAAGACCAGTTGAAGTAAAAGAAGGACACTTGGGAACGGTTTTTGGTGAGAAACTACTTTCGAGATCCACTTGAAATACCTGAGAGCAGTACAACAAGGAAGAGTAGGAAAAAGGAAACTAGTGTGAGAATTCAAGACCCTCCTATTAGCATAACTAAAGAAGTTAATCAAGAAGAGAGGTCAGAAAGAACTAAGGATAAGAAGCAAAGAAAACCAAAAGAGAAAAGAAACATAGAAGCTGTATATCAGACCCCAGATCCTTCCCAAAAAGAAGACCACCAAACACTGTCGAAAAGACTAGCTTATCTTCGGGAACAATCAGCTAGAGCCAAGAAGAAATGAAAAGAAAAAGAGAGTATGGAGGAATAAGGAACTAGTCCACAACATTTAAGGAGAAGATCTAGGCTTAGAGGAAAGTGGAGGAAAGTACAAACAAAAGGGCCCCATTTCATTGATTTAGGAGGAGAAACACCGAAGCAGCCTCCAGTAATCTCTCCTAATCGTAGCCCACACCATACTCCTCTTTCCTAGCCAGATGTTGACATGAGTCCTTCTCGGCCAGACTTTGAAATCAGTCCTCCTCAACAGGATTTTGTGGACAGCCCAAGGAAAGCTACACCCGAGATAGACCCGAATTAGCAAGAGATGTATGATTATATAGAATACTTGAAAAGGCAATGACAGGTCCAAGCACTTCATCCATCCAGCCTCACATAGCATAAGAATCTCTAATCCAATCATTGAAAAAAGAAGTTTTTGAACTAGATGTCTTAAATAGAAACATCAAGCATGAAAATGAAGCATTGAAGGAACAAAGTCAATTGGATAAGATCTTTCACAACAACACAATGTTGCACCTTGGGCTATGGCAGAAAAAGAATAGGAAATTGAAGAAAAAGTGTAGGAGGATAAGTAGAGCACTGATCAACCTCAAATTCAGATGCTTGATGAGGAAGCCCAGGATGTTAGCAGCACCGAGAAAGAGAAGAAGAGGGCTAGATGTATTGGCAGAAGTCTCAGAGCACATGATCTAAAGGGGGGATAGTCAAAGTTTTGGTTGCATGGAGACATGCAACACCTTCACAGTGGGGGTATGTTGAGCCCTGAACTTGCATCTCTCCTACACACTTTCTTAGAATTTTTCCACTCACCTAAACCTCCTAAGCTATCAAAATCATTGCATACTGATTCCAATAGAGCATTAAAATGGTTTTCTAGTTATGTTTTGTGTTTGTTGTTTGAACTAGATTTTTGCTCATGAGCTGCAGAATCTTGTCACTTTCTGTAGCTGATTCAAATTTCTGCATCTGTTTTTGTTAAACTCTAGGTTGCAGGTGTCACCAAGCAAAGCAAGCCACATGGGCAAATTGGAAATGACTTGAACATGGATCAGGTCCTATTGGTCTAGCTGGATTCATCAAAGAAGGTCGTGGTCAAAGGTGGTCAAGTGATGGTCAAACATAGGAGTCCTACGACAACAAGACTTTGTTTTCAAACATGTGAAGACTTTCGTGGTCGTTCCTAGATCCCTAGGGACATATTGACACCTGTGGATTGCTCCACAAGGCGAATCCAACAGCCACCCTTAATAGATTTAATCATCATGGCAACCATTATGCTAAATCCATGGAAGTTGTCTTTTACATGTCTCTGTTCACGTAGTTTTATAAGGAAAATAGTTATGTAACCTTTGTTATAAATAACATGTTTCTATACGCATAGTAGTCAGTCTTTTGAATGTAATTTTTCTTTTAAGAATTCACTGTGCCGTGATACTAGTTTTTTTACTGTAATTGTGTTTAGATATACAAGAAGACTCTGTTCTACATGCTTGGGTGAACTTAATTTTGGATTGATAGCCTGTTGGCCGAGGTTGTGCAGAGGGCCCCTGCACATTGAGTTTTCATTTCCATTGTTGCTGTATAGTCTTTATGTATCATTTCCTTATTTTCAGGCACATGTTTTATAGTTATTCACTTGTGTATATATTTCTAACATTTCACTTCTGTCCATGACTTTACAAGCTTTGCATAACGCTGATCAGTGTGTGCATGTCTCAGGATAGAGTAGGCAGCCCGGGAATCTGTATATAATTTTCATAATAACTAGTGATATGGAATTGATCCTCTGCTGACATTGCTTTTCTTAGTTTCTTTTAATTCTAGTTATGTTTTGTTGATTTCAGTCTTGTTCGTTTTCTTTGTTAAGTTAGTTTAGAAATCAACTCACTTATGTCATTGACGGTTACCTCCGAAAGCCATAGCTAGACTAACTGGTGAGGGATTGAAATATGAATGTTGTGATTTTATTTTAGTTTACTTTTCTGCAATTAGATATTGGATTGCTCATTTCATTGACGGTTACCTCCGAAAGCCATAGCTAGACTAACTGGTGAGGGATCGAAATATGAATGTTGTGATTTGATTTTAGTTTACTTTTCTGCAATTAGATATTGGATTGCTCATTTCATTTATGGTTGCTTTCAAAATCCATAGCTAGAATAACTGGTGAGGGATTGAATTATGAGTGTTGTGATTTGATTTTAGTTTACTTTTCTACAATTAGATATTGGATTGCTCATTTCATTGACGGTTACCTCTGAAAGCCATAACTAGACTAACTGGCGAGGGATCGAAATATGAATGTTGTGATTTGATTTTAGTTTACTTTTATGCAATTAGATATTGGATTGCTCATGTCATTTATGATTATCTCTGAAAGCCACAGCTAGACTAACTGGTGAGAAATCAGACTATGATTGATGTAATTTGATTTTAGTTTTACTTTCTTTGCAATCTTTGATTTCCTTGAGTGAAGTAGCTTAAATCATTTTTTTTATCTAGACAGCAGCAGAGATGATGGTTTCATAATCAGTAGTTCATTAATTACTTGTTTTAAATAGCAGCATATTTTCATTCTTGATTCAAGTATTATTTTCATCACTAGTATGTTCTAAGACCTTCTCAAGTGTTAAGTTTTGGTAAACCTTATAGAGGACATAATTGCGTTAAAACCTATAACCATACTTGCCTTCTAGAAACTTAGGAATAGGAATTCCATTCACATTATGAGATAAACGAAGATAAAAACCCACAAAACAACATAAAAATAAAAAATGACAAAAAGTAAGAAAGAGGTTATCTTGCACATATAGTGCGCCACACTTCATTAGTTTACGACTCTCAAATTGATAATTAATGTAGCAATTTAGGACACACTAAATTGACCAAACACCTACCCTAGACCAAATCCACCTTATACTCAAGGTAACCCTTAGTAGGGACAAAATCAGGTCCCGTATGGACAAAATCTTGCACTATGGGGGAAAAATCCCTACCAACAAGGATGGACTCCACAGTTTGGATCTCCTCAAAGGCCCTATATTCTGTTTAACACACAATTTACTTTCTTGTCTATGTTTGAGCTTCTCGATGTCTTGAGGCTCATGAATGACCCCATTCTTCATTCACTTTGCTGGCCTCAAGTTCCAATGAAAATTCCAAGTGATTTCCCCAAATTCGAGGGAAAAGCTAAGGAGGACCTGCAAGCCCATGTGATGACATATCACCTCTGGTGATCCTCCAATTCCTATGTCAATGGTTCTATTTGTCTTTGACTCTTTCAGATAACTCTCACAGGTGTTGTCGCTAAATGGTATATCGTGTTTCCTTGAGTTAGCTACATGACTTCAACTCTCTATCTATGGCTTTCGTCACTCATTTCCAATTGTCAGTTCGATATGAAATTGGCACTTTTTTTCTTACATCCCTTAAGTAAGATACCGTGACCCATATTTTTGATCATATCCATGAATGGAGACATCAATGTCGCCTCATCAAATTTGATATTGTTGATGAGTTGTTGAGAGAATGGTATACAAAATCATTCGTTAGAAAGATTACTAAGGACATAGCTATGGGTAGATGTGTTACTAAAGAGAAAGCATGTGCCTAGTATTTAGACCTGGTCTATTTGCAATATGACACGTTGTACGAGATGTTACCTAATGCTCTATGGCCATCATAAGATATGACATCATCAAAGTCTCCTTACACCTCACTTGTTGATGGTGTGATTGGTTCCATGTCATAGACTTTTGCTAAAGATTTTTCTAAGAAGAAATCTGTCTCAAGCACTGGTTCTAATAATCCATCAAAAATTTCATCTAGTCTTGGTAAAACCTTTGAGGTACATGCTGTTCAACTTACCACAGAAGATAAAGCCTCTAAAGGTAAAAAGAAGGGAAAGGGTAAGGGCAAAGTTGATGCCCCAAAATAGGACCCTCCTAAATCATTTGCTGATGATGCTTCTAAAAGCAATTTGAAATATCCTTGCATCATCTATGAGGAGGATTATTACACCAAGGATTGTCCCCGATGTGCTGAATTTATTTGATTGTTGAAATGGAATCTCACTGTCTTAAAAGAACCAATTCCATCTTAGTAGACACAGTTGGTAGACCAACCACAGTCCTCTATTTCCTCATGTTCCCAAGT
Source organism: Pinus taeda (assembly GCA_000404065.3). Classification (NCBI taxonomy): domain Eukaryota; kingdom Viridiplantae; phylum Streptophyta; class Pinopsida; order Pinales; family Pinaceae; genus Pinus; species Pinus taeda. The sequence continues at coordinate 36,635 of APFE030410965.1, read as the reverse complement.
GTTCATAATGAAAGGTTCATCACCTATCTCGATCACTACTCGAACTAAGCACTATCAAACCACTCCTAAGAAGATGGTGGAGAAAGAAGCTACCAATATTCCTTCTACTTCTACTTCGTCTAGTTCTGGTCCACTCCATATTGAGTGCCCTATTATTGAGTCCGTAATCCAACCATCCCCCAAAATTTTTCTTTGGAAATCATCTTTTAATATGAATGTTAGAGTTGCGCAACATTACAATATTATTGAGGATTTAGCTCAGGCACCTTCGGTGATGTCTGCTTTGGAGGTTCTCCAATCCTGTCCAACATAGTGGAAGTCACTGCTGTCTGCCATAGGTGCTATTGATCCTTTTGATTCAAGCTCGATTACCTTCAATCTTGAAAATCACATGCCTTGTATTCCTCATCAGATTGCATTTCTGATACAAGTCCTTATCAAAGGAAAGATGATTCATTAGATGATTATTATGAAGATGCCTCTACCTGCATTATGTCTATTTCGTGTTGGAAGGCCATTGGATTTCCTACTCTTAACTAATCCCCAAACACCTTGGAAGCCTTTGACGACATAGGTTCATGTCCTTACGGTATTCTCAAAAGTTTACTTATTACATTACAAGGAAATATTGTTGATTTAGAAGTAGAAACTGTAGATGAAAATCTCAACTACAACCTTCTTCTTGGGTGAAGTTGGACCCACATTATATTTTGTGTTGCATCTTCTTTTTTCTGTGTGCTTCCTTTTCCTCATGAAGTAAAATTTGTCATTTTTGATCAATTGTCCTTCCTTTCTTTTGGTTCATCAAATGAAAACGTCCCTTAAAAGTGAAATACTGAGATTCCTTATGAGAGTGTGGGGGTAGGTCTCTTCAAAGCCTATGCTTTAATGGGTACTTTTACTCTCTGTTGAGTCCCAAATTTACACCTTCCCTACATCCCTTTTTAGCCTTTTTCTCCAGTTACCTATACCTGTAAGCTATCAAATAATTGCATAATAGTTTAAAATGAGTATATAAATAGTTTCCTAACTATGTTTTGTGACTGCTATTTGGTTTAGATTTTTGTTCAACCAGCTGCGGAATTTGTCACTTTCCGCAACCAGAATCAGTTTCCGCAGCCTTTTTATTAAACTATATGCTACAAGTGTCTATTGAAGAACTTAGCCACATGGGAAAGCTATAAAGGACGTGGACATGGAACGTGTCCCCTTTGTTCAGCCAAATCATCCATAAAAGCCTGTGGTCAAGGCCGGTCAAACGGTGGTCAATACAAGGAGTTAAGTGGTGGCACGACTCTGTTTTTAGCACGAGGAGGATTGTGTGGCAAGGTCCTGAGTTTTAGGAGGTGTGTTAACACCTAGGGACTGCTCAGGGACCAAATCCAACAAACCATCTCTTGGATTTACTGCCCACGGCTACCATGCTGCTATAATTCCAATTTTTGTCTTTTACGTGCTTAGATATCAGTGCAGACCGTGTTAATTAGTTAGGTAATTTCTGCTATAAATAACGCATCTTCATATGTGTATAGGCTAGTAGTTGCTTTGTGTAAAACTTGAATGTTGTACGAGCCTTTGAGCTAAGACTTAGTCTCTATTTCATAACTTCTTTGCAATATATGAGAAGACACTGATTTTGCATTCAAATTCGTGATTGGTTCTGATTGACCGAGGGTGTAGACGGCCCCTGTACACCAAGGTCCTGTAGTTGATGTATAGCTTTATGTTTTTTCTTCATTTTACGCTCTTGATACCATAGATATTTGATGTATATATTAACTTACTCATGGTATTCATGTTGTTTTCTATTCATAAGTTCTTATATGATTTTATTTGATTGTAAACTGATCAGTGTTTGCATTTCAGGTTCTATTAGGAAGCCCGGGCAGTGCATATAGTTTTTGATGACTAATGACATGATGGAATTATCTTGTCATGATGCTGATTTGTTTTATTGGTTTTAATTCCAGCACTGCTTATTTCTTAGTTTTTCTTTGTTCATTTACTTTTCTACAAGATTAGTGATTAGAATATTCATATCATTCTTCAGTTACCAAATGATGAAGGATTATAGAGTGAATGTGTAGCTTAATCTTAGTTTTATTTCATGCAACTTAGATATCAGATCATTCAATTTGTGTATGACTACTTCCTATAGCCAGAGCGAGTCAAATGGTGAGGGGTCAAAAAAGAGTTGATATGATATGATTAGTTTATTTTGCTTACAGTCTTTAAATTTCTTTGAGTTCAGTCTTTTCTTTTCTTTATAACATCAGCAAGGATACTGGGTTCCATAGTCATAGTTCACTATTTTGTTAATTATAATCTAGGCGCATCTTGATCTCATCATTGTAAAGTTTGAACACCTTTGGAACACTTTGAAGATTTGAAATTATTCATTGAATACATGTGTCCATACTTGATTACTAGAATCACCATTTCACAGACCATCTCACATTAGGGAATCAACAAGAAGATAAATCGGAAAACAAAGAAAAAACTAAAAACGACAAAGAAATAAGAAAATGGTTATCTTGCATAGATAGTGCACTTCACTTCAATAGTTTACGACTCCCGGATTGAAAATTTATAAAGCAATTTAAAACACACTAAATTGACCAAAAACTCTCCCACCTCTGGGTGTTCATTTAGTTAATATGATCTCCATCTCTATGGATCCTTGGATTATGCCCACCACAGATTAAATTGATTTATTTGGAGATGATATGCCTTTAAGTACATTGGAGCAAAATTATCAAGAAATTGTCTTGGCTTCAATGGTTGCTTCAGAAAGTTATATTGTTTTCAGTATGAACCTATACACTTATGTGCCATCTCCTTGGCTTGGTTCTTGGGATTCTTCATATCCTTTGAATGAGACATTCCCCACACATGAGAGTATTGTTCAGATCATGACTCTAGATGAAACTCCATGGAACAGTCTACATTATCCTTCTTCATTTCGTCTCGGCCTTGATGAGATGCCTTCCTGCCTTGAAGTGTTTGTTTCTCATTATCCCACACCTTCGATTCACACACCCATCGTGGTGCGTGAAGCCTTGTGAGAGGTTAATATGGGAAACATCATTGGTACTATGCCTCTTGATATTTCCTTTAAACTTGGAATTGTTGAGAACATTCATATCGGGGTTTCTTGTTCTCTAGATGAGATTAGGATTTATACTCAACATTTTAAAGAGTTTTGAGACGTCTTTGCTTGGTCATATGAGGAAATGCCTAGTATCAATCCAGAAATAGTGGTGCATGAGATTTCTACGTCTCCTAGTGCTAAACCTATTTGACAACAACTTTGCCTTGTGCACCCTCTAAAGGTTGGTGCTATCAATGCAGAAGTGGAGAAGATTTTAAAAGTGGGCTTTATTTATCCTATTCCATTGATGGATTGGATGTACAATATCTTCCCTGTGGCCAAAAAGCAGGCACGACCTGTTCCTGTGTTTATTATCATTATATCAATCAAGCATGTCCTAAGGACTTATCCCACTCCATTTATAAATCAAATCATCGATGAATGTGCTGGGAGTGAGTTTTTCTCGTTCATGGATGGTTTTTATGGCTATAACCAAATTAACATTTCACCTGTTGATCAACATAAAACAACCTTTATCTATTTTTGGTGTACCTTCACTTACAAAAATATTCCTTTTGGCTTGAATAATGCTGGCATTATCTTCCAAAGAGTAATGCCCTATACATTCCATGACATTGTACACATTGTTCAGTCATGCCTCAATGACTTACCCACACATTTTGTTAAGTGTCGTGACCATTCAGATCACTTAAGATCCATCTTTTTACGGTGTTTCCATTATAATATTCGTTTCAATCCACATAGGTGTGTGTTTTGAATTGATTTCAGATGGATCTTGGGTTTTTTGGTGTCTTGTAAAGGTATTCAAATTGATCCTTTGAAATTTGAGGCCATTGTCAATTTAACCCCCTACATCATTATTGAAATTGCAGAGCCTACAGGTAAAGGCTAATTTTCTTCGTCAATTTGTTCCTAATTACACTGAACTTGCCAAGGGTTTTACTCACTTACTTAAGAAGGAAATCCCTTTTATTTGGGATGAAGTTGACCAAAAATTCTTCAATGCTTTAAAAGACACACTGATCAATGATCCTTTACTGCATCCCCCCAATTATCAATGTGATTACCTCCTATACTTGGCTGCAACTGATACCACTATTTCTATGGTGTTAGTTCAAGGATGACAGTAATCGAAACGAGGATGTGGTTTATTATTTGAGCTGAAATATTCTCGATATAGAGTCTCGATATGCCCATGTCAAGAAACTTGCCTTGGTGATAGTTCATGTCGTCTAAAGATTTCGACACTATATACTCTTACGAAAAACCAATGTGATTTCCGATTGCAGCCCCATGACCTATATACTAACTCATCAGTTACTTGGGAAAAATTCTCCAAATGGATTGTAATCCTATAGGATTTTGATTTGGAATTTACTATTGCCAAATAAAAAGAAATTGTTTGTCTTTGCTGAGTTGATCTGCGCTCTTCCATCTATAAGGAATTCAACTGATTTTACTAAGCAGATACCTGATGAAACTCACTTTCTGATCAACACTCTTGACCCATGATATGGAGATATTATCATTTATATCCAAACCCAAACCTTTTCATATGAGTTTCCTCGATTTGACCAATGCTGCATCCGGCATCAATCCCCACCCTATTGGATCCTCGATGATACATTGTTTTGGGTTCGTGTGGAATCTATTCTTCACAAGTGTCTCACCCTAGAAGAGGCTGAGAAGGTCTTAAATGATTTCCATTTTGGTTCCTGTGGTGGTCATATGTATAGATATTCCACTGCTAAGAAAATCCTTTGCGCCTGTTATTTTTGTGCTTTTATCATTAAATATTGCATTCTAGCTCTCTGATTCTGGTCTTTTACATACTTATCTATCAGCGCAGATTGTGTTAATTAGTTATATAATTTCTGCTATAAATAACGCATCTTCATATGTGTATAGGCTAGTAGTTGCTGTGTGTAAAACTTGACTGTTGTACGAACCTTTGAGCTGAGACTTAATCTCTATTTCGTAACTGCTTTGCAATACATTATAAGACAATGATTTTGCATTCAAATTCATGATTGGTTCTGATTGACCGAGGGTGCAGAGGGCCCCTATACACCAAGGTCCTGTAGTTGATGTATAGCTTTATGTTTTTTCTTCATTTTACGCTCTTGATACCATAGATATTTGTTTTATATATTAACTTGCTCATGGTATTCATGTTGTTTGTTGTTCATAAGTTCTTTTATGCTTTTATTTGATTGTCAACTGATCAGTGTTTTCATTTCAGGTTCTAATAGGAAGCCCGGGCAGTGCATATAATTTTTGATGACTAATGACATGATGGAATTATCTTGTCCTAACGCTTATTTTTTTTATTGGTTTTAATTCCAACACTGCTTATTTCTTAGTTTTGCTTTGTTCATTTACTTTTCTGCAAGATTAGTGATTAGACTATTCATATCATTCTTCAGTTACCGAATGATGAAGGATTGTAGAGTGAATGTGTAGCTTAATCTTAGTTTTATTTCATGTAACTTAGATTTCAGATCATTTAATTTGTGTATGACTACTTCCTATAGTGAGAGCGAGTCAAATGGTGAGGGGTCAAAAATGAGTTGATATGATATGATTAGTTTATTTTGATTACATTCTTTAAATTGCTTTGAGTTTAGTCTTTTCTTTTCTTTATAACAGCAGCAAGGATACTGGGTTCCATAGTCACAGTTCACTATTTTGTTAATTAGAATCCAGGCACATCTTGATTTCATCATTGTAAAGTTTGAACACCTTTGGAACACTTTGAAGTTTGGAAATTATTCATTGAATACATTTTTCCATACTTGATTACTAGAATCACCATTTCACACACCATCTCACATTAGGGAATCAACAAGAAGATAAATCCAAAAACAAACCAAAAACTAAAAACGACAAAGAAA
>APFE030410960.1:0-14542 GCA_000404065.3 Pinus taeda | reverse complement strand
CAACACGAATAACAATTATGATCTATCCTATTCAATATGAATTCTTATGTTATTTAACTCAAAAATACATTGAAAATACTTGCAACTAAATGACAAGCTACATGGAGTGAAAGAAAATAATATAATTGCTACATCACAAATGAGGCAACCTATATGATCTTGGTGAATATCAGTGGCCACCCACCTATTCTTTTCCTACTTTTTTTAGGTCTTGAACTTCTAGAGCCATTTTCAGGTCCTAAACTGTGTTTTTCGGGAAATGGGCACTCAGAAGTCATAGGTTGTCGAGAGTAGTTGGAAAATGTAATTCTCATATAGACCTTTCCAACATGCTAACATGTATGCCAAATGAAGATTACATGCCAAAGTTACAACCCTGAGAAGTTGACGTTCCAACATACCCTGTCGATGTCCAATAACCTTTGGAACTTCATCTCCTAGGGTTAGGTTTTTGGATGTTTGGGGTTTTTCATTACCTCTTTATTATAAAAAGGCCTCTGAACCTCATTGTAAGATAGCTCAGTGAAGGTGTGTAACCATCACATCTATTCTAAAAGATATGCTACCACCATTTGATCTAGTTTGTGTTCATTATGCATTTATGTAGTTTTAGCATTTTCCATTTATTAATAGAAGTCAAGTTTCACTATATCTTCATGTTTTGGATACAAATATGTATATCATTTCATTCCCTTAATAAATTCATATCAGCGGTATCAGAGCAATATGTTCTGTATCTATTGTTTTGTGCATGTCCCCCATGAGGTTGGGGCATTAGGAGTTGCGACTCGAACTACTTGAGCCCTTGTAAGACCATCCTCGCCAGCCCCTATGACCTCCCATGGTGGAAGAAAATAAAGACAAGGGAGCAAGAGATCCTATTAAATGTCTTCTCAAAGAAGCCCTTGAGAGACAAAGGAATAAGATGATGGATATTTTTTCTTGAATCCTTTGACAAATGGCAATAGATGACACATCTTCATCAAGTGGCCACTTTGGAGATGTCGCCCCCTTTAAGGTACAAGTTAATTTTGATATTCCTATATTTGAAGGCCAGATAGATGCAAATGCTCTAGATTGTGAGGATTCCATCCTAGGGTCTTCTAATAGAACTAAATTCTCTAATTTCAAATACAATAAAACGGGAAATAATTCATTTCTAACTAAACATTTAATCGATGATATTTTTCCATTAAAATTTATTTCCTATAATTAAATAGTGGGCATTTCATTTCAATCACTTACATGAGTAATATATAAATAGAGGAATACATGTTTCGATAGCCTGGATGAGATGTCCCTTAGCTCCTGATCCGGCTTGGATGTTCTTCTTGACTACCGACTGGATTTACCTCCCAGCCAACTAGGAAGTAATTCCTAGCCCAGGAAACCTCGACAGGTTCCCTAGCACTCCGAGCCTGAGTCCAACCAGATGTAGTGTGTCCAAGATAAACAATACTCTCCTTCTCTCCCTTCTCTCTTCCCCACCTTACTTTCAAAACAAATCCTCCAAAACCACAACCAAACCAATACCAAACTCAAGCCAAGGATCCCCCCTCCTTCCCTCATCCTTCCCCTTTTATGCTCCCCCTTCTCCTCTCCACCTCAACCACCTCTCATTAATGTCATAACTACTCCCTCATCCTTACATTTGACTTCTCTTCTCCCAAGTAAGCATGAGAGGACATTTGGGGATGTGATATGAATATAAAATTGGGTAATTAATTGGAGAGGACCTTGTCTTCTCCCAAGTAAACATTTTGGAGATGAGACATGAATATATAAATTGGCAATTAATTGGAGAGGACCATGTCTTCTCCCAAGTAAATCTGAGAGGGCATTTTGGGGATGAGAGATTAATATATAAATTGGTAATTAATTGGAGAGGACCATGTCTTCTCCCAAGTAAATCTCAGAGGAAATTTTGGGGATGAGGTATGAATATATAATTTGGTAATTAATTGGAGAGGACCATGTCTTCTCCCAAGTAAATATGAGAGGACATTTTGGGGATGAGAGATGAATATATAAATTGGTAATTAATTGGAGAAGACTATGTCTTCTCAAAATTTAAAAATTTGGGGAGGTAAATTGAGAATAATAACAAAGTTTATATAAGTACTAAATTTACAGTTTCACCAATGTAGGTATGTACCAATATTTCTTGATAATTATAAGTCAATATTTTAAAGTGATTTAAACCCTAGTAAAATTTTCATGATAAGATTAAGTAGGCATTACATACACTCCTCCTTCAGAAAACTTCGTCCCGAAGTTAGATTGTAAAAGATACAAAGAGTTCGAAGCAGTTTGGAAATATGGCATCTCAAAATAGAGAGAGAGTTATAGTTGTAAAATTTGATAAGTGAGACAATGACATCATGTCCCATCAAGAGTCTCCAACTGATCTATATCCTCCTATCCTTCCTAACCTACTTTCGTTCCCACGCTATCCATCCTCTACTGCTATATATGGTGGCATCGGCTATACCAATCTAACCACTGATAAAACCAATATGGCGGAAGCGTCGACTATATCGACCTAACTTCCCCAGTAGGCAACTGGCAATCGTCATCATATGTCTAGGGGAGCGTGTCCACCACTGCCCTCCCACTATTCCAGGTTTGGAGGTTACACGGCGGGAAATACCTCCACCCCTCCTCAAAACTAGGGTCAACGCCCTAATATGGACTACACTACATTGCTGGTTGGACTTGTCATCGAATAATCCAGTCAGGTCGTCTTGCCACCTGTCATTTACATTTTACTCATGTCATAAGAGTGCATATCAAGTAGATACCAAATGTAATAGAACAATGTACATCATACCTTTCCTCACTAGATGTCTCGACCTTCCCAATGGAAGAGTAGATCTTGGTTATCATATAGTTCTTCCCATTCTATGGGTTAGTTCTCATCCATGCATATATATAACAACAAAATAGATATAGATACCTGAGCTTAAACATCATCTTATTAAGTCTAGTATCCACGTATCAATTTTGTAGTTCATACTGGAAATAAATCGTACATTAGATAAATCATAATTTCACTAAGTCATTCATTAGATAAATCATATCCACTTAAGCCATACATGAAGCAACAATAACTCTAATAAGTCATGCACTAGATAAATCATAACCAAGTAAGTCATACATTAGGTCATACATTGAACATTTCAATCATTAATACCTAATCCATCTAATGATTTATGTAAGTAGTTTCACTTATCCAACTTAATGCATCAATATTACATAGTGTTCATAAATAAATAACATGGAATTGAAAATAGACCCTTAGCATAGGTAGCTATCTAAGTCAAGATGGACATCATAAATGGTCAAAAGTGAGGGGTAATTGCGACATATAGTCTTTGTGTCCTCTCGGGTAGCAGATCTTGGGTTATACTTGTCCCATTGTATCTTAACTTGATCCACCAAGTGATGCTTGAGCTATCGAACCCTATGGTATAATATGCATAATGTTTTAACCATTATGGTTCCCACATCTGAGACCTGTAATTCCCTCCAATCATGTTTGTGGGATTCATTCGAAACATAATGTTATAGGACAAATACATAAAAACATCATGAGTTTTATGCAAGTGGGGTGGTAGTACAAGAAAATAGGAAATTGGTCCAATTTTTCTCTTTGATTCTAAAAGGTCTTATAGATCGATGTGGTAAATTCACACATTTCTCAAATTGAATAGGAATAGAATAGATGCTTGCATAGTCTTCCTGCGCATAATGGTAGACATTTGTACAGATTGCTTTCCCCCTTTTCTTTTTCTATAAATCTTTGTTTGTGGGTCGCACAATAAGGAAAGAGATTGCGTCATCACTGATGCCCTGGGCTCTGTTCCGGGTATTGGAAAAGATGCCTCCCTTTGCAGGAAGGAATGGAGAATTTAATCATTTTTCTCTACCCTATCTTCAAATAATATTTTGTTCTACTTGTTTGATGTCTTCAGAAAGTTGGGAGGTACACATCCCCTATAGCAATGTCAAAAATTTTTAGGGATGATCCAAGGTTTGAAATACTTCACTCAAAATCCAGCTAGAAACTTGTCAACAAGTCGAATCTGATCACATACACTTCTGACCACTCTTACAACTCTTCAAAGGCAATGTTGGATTTGTTTTTGGTATTTTATAATCTATTATTGGTAAAATGCTAAAATTAACAATCTACTTCAAAAAATAAATGCCACTATCTTCCATCTTCATACATTTAAGATCTAAAACATCAATTGAATATTTGTGAAAACTTTGAAGAAAATACTGAAAATAAAACCCAAGGGATGGGTTCTTGAGTCATGATAGGGGTTGGTCCAATTAACGATCAACCCAAATGCATCTACAAAAGACAACTTTATCGACACTCAGATTGTTCTAAGCCATAGAAATATGTATCCAACAGTTTCCTTCCTTGCTTCTATGGTGAAAGGTAAGGTTAAACGATATAGAATGTTCAAAAGAAAATAAATAAACTCCTTGAATTCTATAGGCAAAAACACTCATTTTTAGATGCAAATATGCCTTTATAAGCACATACTAGGAAAGAAAATAAACAAACTTTTGAAACTATGCAACAGGTGGAAAAAATAGAAAAAAGTCTCTGACTTCCAAACCAACTATCCAAGATGATGCACATAATTTACATTTTTAAATTTTAAACTAGAAATGAAGACATGGTTTTCAAATTTTAAACCAGAAATGAAGACATAATTTTTAAATTCCAAAATAAAAATTTGAATTATCTAAATTATACCAAATTTTGTGTTTCACATTAGGAAGCAATATCTACACGATACAAATTTGTGTTTCACAATAAATGGCAACCCCATTTCATTTTTAAACTTCATTCCTCATTAAGATGTAAGTAGTAGGAGGAGTTACCTGGGGTTATCTCAGGTGGTTAGGTGGAACAATTATTATCCTTCTTACCCAGGTTCAAATCCCTGCTAGTGACATGATGGGATTTGATGTTTTTGATGTGGATCAATTATTATCCTTTTCACCTAGGTTCAAATTTCACATTGTGACATGATGCTTTCATGAGCCATTTGTTGACTACCATGATTATCATGAAATTAATCTGGTTTACCCTGGTTACCATTCTCAGAATGAAGGTAAGTGCCCGGTGCATTTCTTTAGGATATATTTATATTTCAAGCAAGGAAAAAATAAAAAGAGAAAATAAGACAATTCAAAGCTGCAATGTGTACCCTGGCCCAAGGGGTTGTAAAGAAACAGATTTAATGAATCAAAATAGAAAAATTGCACAGAAGTACAGGAATAGAATGAGAATACAAATAATTAATGTTCTTAGGCAGAGAGATCATCATAGAATAATTTCGTGCTCTGCCTCCTTTATAAAACTAAATGATATAATGTACAATTTCATTAACTCGAGAGAGATGAATCAAAGAATTAAAAGAGTGGGATAGATTAGAGAGACAAAAATAAAACCTGGAAAAGTAGATGAAAGTTTCCAGGACATTCTTTCACAACCTCCTGCCCAACGGTTCCACCAAATATAGCTGCCATGGGATACAACACTCCACTAAAACCACTTGCAAAATATTTGAATACATTATAGTCAACAACATTAACATCCATCTTAACTAGCGAGCTATCATTTTAAAACCTTTGCCACATTAATGACATATTGGTATCTTCCCAAGATGCAAAATGGAACACCCAAATTTATGAACAAATTTATCCGGGGTTCAGACAACCAAGTGTACAAGGGGAGGGCAGTGAAACATAGAGAATCATTGAGAAGAAGTTCGCTAGGACCTTCAAGTGCTTCCTTCAGTGCATGAAACTTTAAGAGCTTGGATTTCTTTGCCTGAGCGATTATGCCACCCATCCCATAGCATCCAAAAGTTAGTGGTATCTTCATGGACGTGGAAAGAATATGGTCTTCGAGTCTTCGCCTTTCTTGGCTTCCCATCACTGAATTCATTCATAACTTTAACTTCAGAGAAATCAACAAAATCACCATCCTTGAAATGGAGCCTTTCATCATCAACCACACATGACACAAGTGTAGGATTGTAGTTAGAATAGAAGAAATGATGCCCATCTATGCTTCCATGGCATTCACATCAAACACCATAAGCTCTGTCCCAAAGTCACAAAACATACTGGAAAATAGTCCCCGAACATTGGATTTGATTAGAGCAATTGACGGTTTATGATTATGATAGAAATCGTTTGTATTCAATTGCTTTCTTGACACCTATGTCTCTGAACACTGTCCCTTGTGATTGCATGGAATATGGAATCCATTACCACTTGGAAGTTCCATCATTTCCTAGGAAATTAGGCATCAACGAAATATCCTAGCAACAAAAGAGGTGTTGCTGTCATATCTTAGATTTAGCAGAAACTGAAACTGCAACACCATCATTTAATTTCTGCAACTTATTACAGCAAGCAACTTTTTTCCAATATCAGGTTCAGTAAAATAGAAAGTTGGCATACAAGTCCTACCTTTCAACATTTCATTGGTCATGCAAAGTCATTGATTCCGCTCCCGCTAGTATCACGTCATTGACCATTTCAACCCCAAGGCCTTGAAGGCCAGAGATGAGAACATTTGCAATGGCTTGGCATCTGATAGCCCCCCTTCCATAAACTGCCAAATGTCTGCTATGCAAACCTTCGTCTATGTATTTGCTTTTGTACATGATCAGAAGGAATCTAGTTTGTGCTACCTCCACTAGAAGACATCATGTTAATTATGTTTGTGTTTTTCACTCAAGATAAGATGATCCATTATTACCACCTCAAAGCGCTATTTGTTCTTATCTTGATCTAATGAGGACAAGGACAAGGACAAAGGATGCATTTTCTTAATTGAGGTCCCCTCTACCATAATATATAGTTGTTCAATATATCATGGCATACAAACCCTTCCTCTATAGTCATGACATCATGAACTGCTCAATTAATTATACATTATGATGACTAGTCATCATCATTCCTACTCATTGCGTGTCTGCCTCGCGTTTCAAACGATTTATTTTCCTAAGGCCAACCTTAAACTACCTCACAATTTTTTTCATGTTTGAAAACTAATATGATCTTCATGCGCATCTCAACCTTATTGAAAATATCTTCACACTATAAGGGAAATTCCAATCAATGTGGCATGTAGCAAGTCAGCTCTCTTGCTTCATTATTACAAGTCTCGTCCAATCTCTTGTCTGAATTGTCATACAAAGTCTTTGAATATTTGATCATCATTTTTTTTAATGTTTTTGGGTGAGAACTGTGTTATATTAGCTAGCAGCTTGTCATCTTGAAACTGAATAGCAACCATCTATGGACATTGAAAGAAGGCCCTCACTGTAGGAAGTCACTTTTCTATATCAAACTGCGTTTCATGGCTTCTAAGGAATGCCATATGCTTTTGACTACAAAGGTCCCTTTCATAATGATCGACACAGGGTAATCAAAAGTGTATGCTAGCTTATAACCTAATCAGGCTTTAGTTGATAAGGCTCAAGAACTAAGGCACTGCCCTTGAATTATAATGTTGTCAATGCAAATCCCAATTAGTGTTATAACCACAACAATCAATCAAGCAAAAACACCAACAAGAAAGAATATTACAGCCATCCAATCTGCTGAAAGACAATATGTTTAAGGCTATCTTCCTTTTTTGTTTTTCTTCTTCCTTGACATAATTTCCAAAAAACTTTTCATAGTCTGGATAGGACCGTACATATTTATTATAAAATTGTCTGCGTGTAAGTTTCATCATAGTTTTTCAATGTAACTTCCACACCAAGAGCACCTTTGGATCTCAGATTGGCAATCACCTTGTAGCGGGGAAGTACCTGCTTATGAAAATTTACACCCAAATAATCAGGGACTTCTACTAGGTTCCTAACAGGGAACCCCATGTCACTAATCAGAATTAACCTTCTCTTTTATAGACTGCAATTCATACATAATAATGCGTGGTTCCTTTTCTAACAACTTGAAGGCTTCCCTATGTGACAATCCTTGTTTAATGAGATATTCAAGGCATGCTTTCCCTTGTCTACTTATTGTTATAATTCCCTCTCTCAAAATCTTGTCTTGCAAGGGTTTTCTACATTTTAGGTTATTCAGCAATGAAACAAACCTTGATAGCTCCCCACCCACCTTCATCGAAAATACATAAGGATTGTGCACAATTGTTTTTACAAGATGACAAGTGAAGCCCGAGCTCTCCAACTCAGTAACCAATGGTTTCAACTTGTCTTCGATGTTGTGAGCCAATAATGCAGGAAATGTGGAGTAGACTTGATCTATGTCCTCTCCTATCAGACCAATGCTCTTGAGATACTCGATTTTCGAAGCTAGAGATTCTGTTCTATGAGTGACGAAATTCAGGTACTTCCTCAAAACAAGATGTATGGTCCCATTCTTAACTCTTGTATCCCTTAAAACCTTAACCTTTGTTTCTAAATCAGTGTGTTTATTCAAGAAGAATAACAAGGGACACTTCTCCAAGCATCTGCCTATGTACGAGGATCCAATTCTATGATCCAATAGAAATTTCACATTTTCTTCATAGTTTAGTGGACCAACAGGTTCCAGTCCGAACTTTGCACAATAATTTAAGAGCGTCCCAATAATATCCTCTCTATTTGGATATTTCTGAAGTCTAGAAAAAAAGAGGGTGCCATTGATTCAAGTAGTCAACGTTTAAAACAGAGGGGCAGGAATGCAAAAAGAGTGGCAAGGTTTCTCTGCTTAGACCATAAACCTCGAGGGTTTTTAGGGTCTTTTCCAGTTTAGACTCGGAGCATTTTAGTAAAGGTTTATGTCTCTTAATCAAATCATAAATATCAGACCTCAGAAATCCATACCTTTCAAACAGCCTGGTAACTGCAACCAGTCCTCTGTCTGCACAAAGCTCAATCCCAGATGGCAGTGTACCGTCTTCCTTCTTGCCAATGCTCTCCAGAAGGGGTTCAACTTCACTGATGGTATCAACTTCCTTCAAAAGGGTTTCTACTACTACAGGAAAGCTAGAAAGATGCAAAATCCTGAAGGAAAGTTGCAAAACCCTGAGTTTAAATCTCGTTGACATAGAGTTTCGAGCATTAGTTGGGAATTGAGCATGATTTTAGAAGGTTTTACCAGCTTCTACAATGTCTCTGCAGAAAATGACGCATTATAGCAGGAGCAAAGTCTGAAGGCGAGGTAAACCGTTACAATGTTCTGGCATTTGATTTTGAGAACACGCGCCCAGCCTCTGTATTCTTTCAAATTGAATCGTTCGCTCCTACCATGATCCAAATATATAAACACATCCCCTCCTAATTTGTTCATAGAAACATGACTGCTTCTCTTTGCATTTCATACATTTTCTATATCCACTTGCCATGAATTGGAAAATTCAACAACTCCAAATGTTACCCAAATATGTTCGCGCGGACGCATTTTAGAATGCATTATTTTTTTCATGCAATGTTGCCAAAATTGTGGAATTATTATTCAGACAGACGATATAGAAGTGGGTCTCGATGGGCTTGGCCTCAAAACATTGACCAATGATATTGTCTGCGAAGTACTCAAAACCCTTCAAAGAAGTTTCTCAAAGAGATTACGCAGAAGGATTCCAACAAAGGTTCCCCATTGTAGAGAGATGCCTTTAGAAAGAGGCCCAGCAAGATCAATCTATACGAGGATCCCGAGGTCTTAGAAATCCTTTGTCAGTAAAACAAGGTGTGGGTAAAGCATTGAGATTCTATTCATGGGCTAGAAAAAAAGATGGGTTTGCGCATGTTCAGCTTACGCTAGGAGATGGCATGGACTCTAGCGAGGGAAATCCTACTGAAAATGTTATGGAGGTTCCTCCATGAAATGGCAAGAAAAGAAAGTGGTCTTGTAAGAACAAAAACTGTGACTTTTGTCATAAAAGTCCTGGGTGAACAAGGTCTAGTGAAGGAGGCATTGGCTTTCTTTTATCAAATGAAACAATTCCATTGCAAACCATATTCGATCACCTACAATATCATTAGCATCTCTGTCACCACATTGTAACTATGTTCAAGCATGCATCATTAAATTGCGGTCTTGCTCGAATTAATTACCTGGTTTGTTTGAACTGGTCCCTGAACTAAATTTAAAACTGTATTCTCTAAGGCATTGGGTTACGCACATTTTTCCTATCCGATAGAGGTTTATGCATTGAATAGCAAACCCGTCGTTCCATGCATTTGAGTGGTCATATTTTGGCTGTTTTGATTGAATTCGGTGTGAATTTGAAGTAAAACCGTTTCCACTGCATTTGAGTATCCACATCTTGACATGTGGATCGAGGTGAAAAAATAGGAAGGAATGAAGAAAGTGAGAGTAAGGTGGGGAATTTCAGCAAAGCGATATTTCTATTTTATCAGATGAAAATGTCGGGCTCTAGATTCCCTCCGGATGTTTTCACCTAAACTATTTTGATCACCTGTTATTGCAAACACATTATGCATACAAGTATTCGGAAGGCGGTTAATAAGAGATTACAGGAAGCAAATCAGTTGTTTAAAGAGATGTGTTACGATGGTTTTATGTCAGATGTTGTTACTTACAATTGATTGATTGATGGCCTTTGTAAGAATTGCAAAATTGATAGGGCCTTGGATATCTTCTGACAGATCCATCAGGATGGTTATGCTCCTAACAAGGTTACTTATAATTCCTTCATCAGATATTATAGCACTGTGAATGAAGTAGATAAAGCTGTGGAGATGTTGAATAAGATGGAGGAGAATAACATATCTCCCACTTGCAATTCTTATACACCAATTGGTCATGCATTATGCGAAGGAGGACTGGTTGGAAGAAGGTAGTAAGGTATTGATAGAAAAGGTTGTTAAGGACTTTGTTCCAAGATCTTATACATATAAGCTTGTTACTGATGCTCTTAGGAAAGCATGAAAAGATGGATTACCAGTAGAAGCAGAGGTATGTAGGAAGATCGAGCTTGGAATTGAAGCTAGGGATAGACATGTAAAAGAGTGAAGGGTATGGTCTATACATGAATCCCCGGAATATCACCTCTTCCCATATAGGTGTGCAAATTGAGACAAGTATGGGATAAAGAAGCATGGCAACTGGATCTCGATCCATTATTGACTTCTCTTCGTGGGAGGCTGTAATGGGAGATGGAAAGGGCAACAAATCTAGATTAATTTGTGATAACATGTTCACCAAGGGGAACATCAAGCAGCCCAAGCAAGCATCTATATGCCAATTTCCTTTCCAGCTGATACGAAACCAATTATTTGGAAGAGGGTGGAAATGAGCTAGCATCGGTACAATATTGCCAGTCCAACAACTCTCTCTGCAATATCTATCACAACACTGTACATAGCTTGGCCTTTGTATGTCATATTCAATATATATATATATATATATTATATATATTATATCTATATATATATACATTAGGATTACAAGTAATTATGAGGGTTACAAGCTCTTATAGCGGGAATTTGGGTTTAGTGGGTTTCGGGTCTAGCTTTTGTATCTAGGCTCTGATACCACGTGTGAGGATTCCATCCGAGGGTCCTCTAACAAAACTAAATTCTCTAATTTCAAATACAATAAAACGAGAAATAATTCATTTCTAACTAAACATTTAATCGATGATATTTTTCCATTAAAATTTATTTCCTGCAATTAAATAGTGGGTATTTCATTTCAATCACTTACATGAGTAATCTATAAATAGAGGAATACCTGTTCCGATAGTTTGGATGAGATGCCCCTGAGCTCTTGATCCGGCTGCGATGCTTTTCTTGACTACCACTTGGATTTACCTCCCAGCCAACTAGGAAGTAATTCCTAGCCCATGAAACCTCCATAGCTTCCCTAGGCCACTGAGCCCAAGTACAACCAGATGTAGTGTGTCCAAAATAAACAATACTCTCCTTCTCTCCCTTTTCTCTTCTCCACCTTACTCTCAAAATAAATCCTCCAAAACCACAACCAAATCAATACCAAACTCAAGCCAAGGATCCCCCCTGTTATAGCTCCAAATCTCACTCTTGAGGTTTGTGAAGCTGCACTCATGGCCTAGGGCAACCCCTCCTGCTAGATCTGGTCCCAAATCTAAAAAAGTAGTGTTTTTTCCCTATACGCGACATTTCCCTGAGCTAAATGCGTGTATACGTGGGTCTATGTATACCCAACCCGCGTATATGTATAAAAACACTTAAAAAATAAAAATCTCCTTAATTTCAGGTGGAGATCACGGGTTTTACCTGTTGATCACCTGTTAGTGCCTGTGGCCCAACTGTTCCCAACAAATTCCCAACTAAAAAACTACTTTGAGAGAAGTATAAAAAGGCTTCTATGGGAAGGCCAAAGGGAGGAGAGAAGAGAGAGAAAGATTGCTATGCTGAGATTTCCCTGACCAGGTCTGAAGATCCTTGTGCCTCCTGCACTTCCCCCATCCTACAGGAAATCCTTGTTTCCTTGTGTGTGTTGATGATTTCATACTACTTGAGAGATCATGGAGTAAGTCATGGAAGGAGTTTGTTAAAGGCTTGAGACTGGACGAATCCGGGAGACGGTTCCGCTTGGAGCCTGTGAAAGGATGACTCAGGTGAAATTGTTCCTTTTCTGTACTTTCTTTGTCTATAATAAAAGAAACACATGTCTTTGTTCCTGATATAGACCTTCTTCATGTTATGATATTCATGTTATGATTCATATGTGATTGGTTGTTTAAGTGCATAACTAACTACCTTTCCTTACAATATGAAGTTGGTTTCTTTATGACGTTTAGTCCATATACTGCTGCACTTTCTTGAATTGTTGGTTTTGTAGGTCAAAGGAGCAAAGGAACTCAAAGAAGGGTTTGGACCCTTGGAGGCTCTTCTCAAATGTAGGACCTCAGGTACGCCCCCTGTCGTAGAGTTTGCTTATAGTAGCATTATGATTGCCTGGAATGTGTGTTTCTTTGCATAGATAATCTTCAGTTTGCTAGGGTATTCACCCAAGACCCTAGGGGAGTTTATCCCACAATAGAATTAGCGACTCCACTGGGGACAACACTATTGTTGTTCCTAGTTTGGGTGTATTCAAGCTAATCAGGGCTCAACTGTCTGTTTACCTTCTGTTACTGTGTAGTCAGTGCCTGAATTATGAGCTTTGATCAGTTTTTTCCAGACTTTTTTTGTTTTTCTTGGAAGTTTTTTTATACGCTAGTTTCTCTGTTTACAGAAGCATATATACGCTTCTTTCCTTAAGTGAACCTGCATATATGCAAGTTTCCTTAAGTATTGTCGCGTATACACGCATCTGTTTGCAAACACAGTCGCGTATATCTTTAATTTTCAAGATTTTTGAAATCTTTTTGTTTTTGGAAGATTGTATGCTAGTCTGATTCAATTTGGAACAATCACTGTTCTGTCATAGTCTTTAGTTTTTACAACAAGTGTCTTGTTTCGATTTCTCTTTGATTGTGAAAAGGTTGGTCTTGTTCGTTCTCTTGCAACCATCATTTATTTATTTTTGCTTAAACACACAAGGTTTCTCTTAGGCTCTTTGAAGGTGACAAAGAAGTTGAAGGGAGGAGTCTTTTGTTGCAGCAGTAGATCTTCTCCAGCAGAGTGAAGGCTCAGTCAAGAAAATACTCAGGTATTTCACAAATTTTTTTTATGTGTTGCTGAAGAAGCAGTCAGTTGTTTTAAAATACACAGTCAAGAAATTGAAGCATAACTAAGAATGCAAGGAATGGCCAGCGCAAGCACTAGTATAGGTATTTTTAATCCTCAGCTCCCACAGTTTAATGGGAAAAACTATGACTATTGGGAAATAACCATGAAAGCCCTATTTGCCTCACAAGATTTATGGGAACTTGTTGAGTATGGATTTGAAGAACCAGCAGATGAAAATGAGTTCAATAGGTTAACTCAGGCAGAGAAAGATCTATTGAAGAGTAATAGGAAAAAGGATTCCAAAGCCCTTGTATTTTTATATCAGTCAGTGCATGAGAGTGTGTTTCCAAGGTTAGCAGCAGCTAAGACATCCAATGAAGCATGGTAGACCCTCAAGACAGCCTATCAAGGCATGGAGAGAGTGAAGACAACAAAACTACAGTTGCTGAGAAAAGATTTTGAGAATCTGTGCATGAAGGAGTCAGACAACATTGACTCATTCTTCACACATGTAATTGGTCTGATCACACAGATGAGGACTCATGGAGAAACCATTGAGGAAAGGAGGATTGTGGAGAAAATATTGAGGGTCTTACCCTCAAAGTTTGATGCTATTGTCACCACCATTGAAGAGACAAAGGATCTCTCAAACTTTTCAGTTGATGAGCTACATGCATCACTGATAACACATAAGCAGAGATTGAGTAGGATTGAAAACTCATCTCTAGAGCAAGCCTTTAAGACCCAGATGTCCTTTGGAAGAGGAAGAGGTCAAGGAAGAGGAAACAAGAGAGGAAGAGGCAGAAGCCAGAACAGAGGTGGAAGGAACAGTCCAGCAAATGCTCAAGGAAGAGGCAGCGATCCAAATC